>JAASAO010001241.1:0-48273 GCA_017311375.1 Mytilus coruscus | reverse complement strand
ATGATTGTAATGCAACAAAGAACAGGTAGGTGCCTGTTAGTATTCTCTAATATGGAATTGCATTCATGATGTAATGCAACAAAGAACAGGTTGGTGCCTGTTAGTTTTCTCTAATATGGAATTGCATTCATGATGTAATGCAACAAAGTACAGGTTGGTGCCTGTTAGTATTCTCTAATATGGAATTGCATTCATGATTGTAATGTAACAAAGAACAGGTTGATGCCTGTTAGTATTCTCTAATATGGAATTGCATTCATGATTGTAATGTAACAAAGAACAGGTTGATGCCTGTTAGTATTCTCTAATATCGAATTGCATTCATGATGTAATACAACAAAGTACAGGTTGGTGCCTGTTAGTTTTCTCTAATATGGAATTGCATTCATGATGTAATGCAACAAAGTACAGGTAGGTGCCTGTTAGTTTTCTCTAATATGGAATTGCATTCATGATGTAATGCAACAAAGTACAGGTTGGTGCCTGTTAGTATTCTCTATTATGGAATTGCATTCATGATGTAATGCAACAAAGAACAAGGTTGGTGCCTGTTAGTATTCTCTAATATGGAATTGCATTCATGATTGTAATGCAACAAAGAACAGGTTGATGCCTGTTAATATTCTCTATTATGGAATTGCATTCATGATGTAATACAACAAAGTACAGGTAGGTGCCTGTTAGTTTTCTCTAATATAGAATTGCATTCATGATTGTAATGCAACAAAGTACAGGTAGGTGCCTGTTAGTTTTCTCTAATATGGAATTGCATTCATGATGTAATGCAACAAAGTACAGGTAGGTGCCTGTTAGTATTCTCTAATATGGAATTGCATTCATGATGTAATACAACAAAGTACAGGTAGGTGCCTGTTAGTATTCTCTATTATGGAATTGCATTCATGATGTAATACAACAAAGTACAGGTAGGTGCCTGTTAGTATTCTCTAATATGGAATTGCATTCATGATGTAATACAACAAAGTACAGGTAGGTGCCTGTTAGTATTCTCTAATATGGAATTGCATTCATGATGTAATGCAACAAAGTACAGGTAGGTGCCTGTTAGTATTCTCTATTATGGAATTGCATTCATGATTGTAATGCAACAAAGTACAGGTAGGTGCCTGTTAGTTTTCTCTAATATGGAATTGCATTCATGATGTAATACAACAAAGAACAGGTTGGTGCCTGTTAGTATTCTCTAATATGGAATTGCATTCATGATGTAATACAACAAAGAACAGGTTGGTGCCTGTTAGTATTCTCTATTATGGAATTGCATTCATGATGTAATGCAACAAAGAACAGGTAGGTGCCTGTTAGTATTCTCTATTATGGAATTGCATTCATGATTGTAATGCAACAAAGAACAGGTTGGTGCCTGTTAATATTCTCTAATATGGAATTGCATTCATGATGTAATACAACAAAGTACAGGTAGGTGCCTGTTAGTATTCTCTAATATGGAATTGCATTCATGATGTAATACAACAAAGAACAGGTTGATGCCTGTTAGTATTCTCTAATATGGAATTGCATTCATGATTGTAATGCAACAAAGGACAGGTTGGTGCCTGTTAGTTTTCTCTAATATGGAATTGCATTCATGATTGTAATGCAACAAAGTACAGGTTGGTGCCTGTTAGTATTCTCTATTATGGAATTGCATTCATGATTGTAATGCAACAAAGTACAGGTTGATGCCTGTTAGTATTCTCTATTATGGAATTGCATTCATGATGTAATACAACAAAGTACAGGTAGGTGCCTGTTAGTATTCTCTAATATGGAATTGCATTCATGATTGTAATGCAACAAAGAACAGGTTGGTGCCTGTTAGTTTTCTCTAATATGGAATTGCATTCATGATGTAATGCAACAAAGAACAGGTTGGTGCCTGTTAGTATTCTCTAATATCGAATTGCATTCATGATGTAATGCAACAAAGAACAGGTTGGTGCCTGTTAGTATTCTCTAATATCGAATTGCATTCATGATGTAATGCAACAAAGAACAGGTTGGTGCCTGTTAGTATTCTCTAATATCGAATTGCATTCATGATGTAATGCAACAAAGAACAGGTTGGTGCCTGTTAGTTTTCTCTAATATGGAATTGCATTCATGATGTAATGCAACAAAGAACAGGTTGGTGCCTGTTAGTATTCTCTAATATGGAATTGCATTCATGATTGTAATGCAACAAAGAACAGGTTGGTGCCTGTTAGTATTCTCTATTATGGAATTGCATTCATGATTGTAATGCAACAAAGTACAGGTTGGTGGTGCCTGTTAGTATTCTCTATTATGGAATTGCATTCATGATTGTAATGCAACAAAGAACAGGTTGGTGCCTGTTAGTATTCTCTAATATGGAATTGCATTCATGATTGTAATGCAACAAAGAACAGGTTGGTGCCTGTTAGTATTCTCTAATATGGAATTGCATTCATGATGTAATGCAACAAAGAACAGGTTGGTGCCTGTTAGTATTCTCTAATATGGAATTGCATTCATGATTGTAATGCAACAAAGTACAGGTTGGTGCCTGTTAGTATTCTCTATTATGGAATTGCATTCATGATTGTAATGCAACAAAGAACAGGTTGGTGCCTGTTAGTATTCTCTAATATGGAATTGCATTCATGATTGTAATGCAACAAAGAACAGGTTGGTGCCTGTTAGTATTCTCTAATATGGAATTGCATTCATGATGTAATGCAACAAAGAACAGGTTGGTGCCTGTTAGTATTCTCTAATATGGAATTGCATTCATGATGTAATGCAACAAAGAACAGGTTGGTGCCTGTTAGTATTCTCTAATATGGAATTGCATTCATGATGTAATGCAACAAAGAACAGGTTGGTGCCTGTTAGTATTCTCTAATATGGAATTGCATTCATGATGTAATGCAACAAAGAACAGGTAGGTGCCTGTTAGTATTCTCTATTATGGAATTGCATTCATGATGTAATGCAACAAAGAACAAGGTTGGTGCCTGTTAGTATTCTCTATTATGGAATTGCATTCATGATGTAATGCAACAAAGAACAGGTTGGTGCCTGTTAGTATTCTCTAATATGGAATTGCATTCATGATTGTAATGCAACAAAGAACAGGTTGGTGCCTGTTAGTATTCTCTAATATGGAATTGCATTCATGATTGTAATGCAACAAAGAACAGGTTGATGCCTGTTAGTATTCTCTAATATGGAATTGCATTCATGATGTAATGCAATAAAGAACAGGTTGGTGCCTGTTAGTATTCTCTAATATGGAATTGCATTCATGATTGTAATGCAACAAAGTACAGGTAGGTGCCTGTTAGTATTCTCTATTATGGAATTGCATTCATGATTGTAATGCAATAAAGAACAGGTAGGTGCCTGTTAGTTTTCTCTAATATCGAATTGCATTCATGATTGTAATGCAACAAAGTACAGGTAGGTGCCTGTTAGTTTTCTAATATGGAATTGCATTCATGATGTAATGCAACAAAGAACAGGTAGGTGCCTGTTAGTATTCTCTATTATGGAATTGCATTCATGATGTAATGCAACAAAGAACAGGTTGGTGCCTGTTAGTATTCTCTAATATGGAATTGCATTCATGATGTAATGCAATAAAGAACAGGTTGGTGCCTGTTAGTATTCTCTATTATGGAATTGCATTCATGATGTAATGCAACAAAGAACAGGTTGGTGCCTGTTAGTATTCTCTATTATGGAATTGCATTCATGATGTAATGCAACAAAGAACAGGTTGGTGCCTGTTAGTATTCTCTATTATGGAATTGCATTCATGATGTAATGCAACAAAGAACAAGGTTGGTGCCTGTTAGTATTCTCTATTATGGAATTGCATTCATGATGTAATGCAACAAAGAACAGGTTGGTGCCTGTTAGTATTCTCTATTATTGAATTGCATTCATGATGTAATGCAACAAAGAACAGGTTGGTGCCTGTTAGTATTCTCTATTATGGAATTGCATTCATGATGTAATGCAACAAAGAACAGGTTGATGCCTGTTAATATTCTCTATTATAGAATTGCATTCATGATGTAATGCAACAAAGAACAGGTAGGTGCCTGTTAGTATTCTCTAATATGGAATTGCATTCATGATTGTAATGCAACAAAGAACAGGTTGGTGCCTGTTAGTATTCTCTAATATGGAATTGCATTCATGATTGTAATGCAACAAAGAACAGGTAGGTGCCTGTTAGTATTCTCTAATATGGAATTGCATTCATGATTGTAATGCAACAAAGAACAGGTAGGTGCCTGTTAGTATTCTCTAATATGGAATTGCATTCATGATGTAATGCAACAAAGAACAAGGTTGGTGCCTGTTAGTTTTCTCTAATATGGAATTGCATTCATGATTGTAATGCAACAAAGAACAGGTTGGTGCCTGTTAATATTCTCTATTATGGAATTGCATTCATGATTGTAATGCAACAAAGAACAGGTTGGTGCCTGTTAATATTCTCTATTATGGAATTGCATTCATGATTGTAATGCAACAAAGAACAGGTTGGTGCCTGTTAATATTCTCTATTATGGAATTGCATTCATGATTGTAATGCAACAAAGAACAGGTTGGTGCCTGTTAATATTCTCTATTATGGAATTGCATTCATGATGTAATGCAACAAAGAACAGGTAGGTGCCTGTTAGTATTCTCTAATATAGAATTGCATTCATGATTGTAATGCAACAAAGAACAGGTTGGTGCCTGTTAGTTTCTCTAATATAGAATTGCATTCATGATTGTAATGCAACAAAGAACAGGTTGGTGCCTGTTAGTATTCTCTATTATGGAATTGCATTCATGATTGTAATACAACAAAGAACAGGTTGGTGCCTGTTAGTATTCTCTATTATCGAATTGCATTCATGATTGTAATACAACAAAGAACAGGTTGGTGCCTGTTAGTTTTCTCTAATATGGAATTGCATTCATGATTGTAATACAACAAAGAACAGGTTGGTGCCTGTTAGTATTCTCTATTATCGAATTGCATTCATGATGTAATACAACAAAGAACAGGTTGGTGCCTGTTAGTATTCTCTAATATGGAATTGCATTCATGATTGTAATGCAACAAAGAACAGGTAGGTGCCTGTTAGTATTCTCTAATATGGAATTGCATTCATGATTGTAATGCAACAAAGAACAGGTAGGTGCCTGTTAGTATTCTCTAATATGGAATTGCATTCATGATTGTAATGCAACAAAGAACAGGTAGGTGCCTGTTAGTATTCTCTAATATGGAATTGCATTCATGATGTAATGCAACAAAGAACAGGTTGGTGCCTGTTAGTTTTCTCTAATATGGAATTGCATTCATGATTGTAATGCAACAAAGAACAGGTTGGTGCCTGTTAATATTCTCTAATATGGAATTGCATTCATGATTGTAATACAACAAAGAACAGGTTGGTGCCTGTTAGTTTTCTCTATTATGGAATTGCATTCATGATGTAATACAACAAAGAACAGGTTGGTGCCTGTTAGTATTCTCTATTATGGAATTGCATTCATGATGTAATGCAACAAAGAACAGGTTGGTGCCTGTTAGTTTCTCTATTATGGAATTGCATTCATGATGTAATGCAACAAAGAACAGGTTGGTGCCTGTTAGTTTTCTCTAATATGGAATTGCATTCATGATTGTAATGCAATAAAGAACAGGTTGGTGCCTGTTAGTTTTCTCTAATATGGAATTGCATTCATGATTGTAATGCAACAAAGAACAGGTTGGTGCCTGTTAGTATTCTCTAATATCGCATTGCATTCATGATTGTAATACAACAAAGAACAGGTAGGTGCCTGTTAGTATTCTCTAATATGGAATTGCATTCATGATGTAATGCAACAAAGAACAGGTTGGTGCCTGTTAGTATTCTCTATTATGGAATTGCATTCATGATTGTAATGCAACAAAGAACAGGTTGGTGCCTGTTAGTATTCTCTAATATGGAATTGCATTCATGATGTAATGCAACAAAGAACAGGTTGGTGCCTGTTAGTATTCTCTATTATGGAATTGCATTCATGATTGTAATGCAACAAAGAACAGGTTGGTGCCTGTTAGTATTCTCTAATATGGAATTGCATTCATGATGTAATACAACAAAGAACAGGTAGGTGCCTGTTAGTATTCTCTAATATGGAATTGCATTCATGATGTAATGCAACAAAGAACAGGTTGGTGCCTGTTAGTATTCTCTATTATGGAATTGCATTCATGATTGTAATGCAACAAAGAACAGGTTGGTGCCTGTTAGTATTCTCTAATATGGAATTGCATTCATGATGTAATGCAACAAAGAACAGGTTGGTGCCTGTTAGTATTCTCTATTATGGAATTGCATTCATGATTGTAATGCAACAAAGAACAGGTTGGTGCCTGTTAGTATTCTCTATTATGGAATTGCATTCATGATTGTAATGCAACAAAGAACAGGTTGGTGCCTGTTAGTATTCTCTAATATGGAATTGCATTCATGATTGTAATGCAACAAAGAACAGGTTGGTGCCTGTTAGTATTCTCTAATATGGAATTGCATTCATGATGTAATGCAACAAAGAACAGGTAGGTGCCTGTTAGTTTTCTCTAATATGGAATTGCATTCATGATGTAATGCAACAAAGAACAGGTAGGTGCCTGTTAGTATTCTCTAATATAGAATTGCATTCATGATGTAATGCAACAAAGAACAGGTAGGTGCCTGTTAGTATTCTCTAATATGGAATTGCATTCATGATGTAATGCAACAAAGAACAGGTAGGTGCCTGTTAGTATTCTCTAATATGGAATTGCATTCATGATTGTAATGCAACAAAGAACAGGTAGGTGCCTGTTAGTATTCTCTATTATGGAATTGCATTCATGATGTAATGCAACAAAGAACAGGTAGGTGCCTGTTAGTATTCTCTATTATCGAATTGCATTCATGATTGTAATACAACAAAGAACAGGTAGGTGCCTGTTAGTATTCTCTAATATAGAATTGCATTCATGATGTAATGCAATAAAGAACAGGTAGGTGCCTGTTAGTATTCTCTATTATAGAATTGCATTCATGATTGTAATGCAACAAAGAACAGGTTGGTGCCTGTTAGTATTCTCTAATATGGAATTGCATTCATGATGTAATGCAACAAAGAACAGGTAGGTGCCTGTTAGTATTCTCTAATATGGAATTGCATTCATGATTGTAATGCAATAAAGAACAGGTTGGTGCCTGTTAGTTTTCTCTAATATAGAATTGCATTCATGATGTAATGCAACAAAGAACAGGTTGGTGCCTGTTAGTTTTCTCTAATATCGAATTGCATTCATGATTGTAATGTAATAAAGAACAGGTAGGTGCCTGTTAGTATTCTCTATTATGGAATTGCATTCATGATGTAATGCAACAAAGGACAGGTTGGTGCCTGTTAGTTTTCTCTAATATGGAATTGCATTCATGATTGTAATGCAACAAAGTACAGGTTGGTGCCTGTTAGTATTCTCTATTATGGAATTGCATTCATGATGTAATGCAACAAAGGACAGGTTGGTGCCTGTTAGTATTCTCTAATATGGAATTGCATTCATGATGTAATGCAACAAAGAACAGGTAGGTGCCTGTTAGTTTCCTCTAATATGGAATTGCATTCATGATGTAATGCAACAAAGAACAGGTTGGTGCCTGTTAGTATTCTCTAATATAGAATTGCATTCATGATTGTAATGCAACAAAGTACAGGTTGATGCCTGTTAGTATTCTCTAATATCGAATTGCATTCATGATTGTAATGCAACAAAGGACAGGTAGGTGCCTGTTAGTATTCTCTAATATCGAATTGCATTCATGATTGTAATACAACAAAGAACAGGTTGGTGCCTGTTAGTTTTCTCTAATATGGAATTGCATTCATGATGTAATACAACAAAGAACAGGTAGGTGCCTGTTAATATTCTCTAATATGGAATTGCATTCATGATGTAATGCAACAAAGAACAGGTTGGTGCCTGTTAGTAATTCTCTATGTATGGAATTGCATTCATGATATGGAATTGCATTCATGATTGTAATGCAACAAAGTACAGGTTGGTGCCTGTTATATTCTCTAATATCGAATTGCATTCATGTGTAATGGTTGCCTGTTAGTATTCTCTAATATGGAATTGCATTCATGATGTAATGCAACAAAGAACAGGTTGGTGCCTGTTAGTATTCTCTAATATGGAATTGCATTCATGATTGTAATGCAACAAAGAACAGGTTGGTGCCTGTTAGTATTCTCTAATATGGAATTGCATTCATGATGTAATGCAACAAAGAACAGGTTGGTGCCTGTTAGTATTCTCTAATATGGAATTGCATTCATGATGTAATGCAACAAAGAACAGGTTGGTGCCTGTTAGTATTCTCTAATATGGAATTGCATTCATGATTGTAATGCAACAAAGAACAGGTTGGTGCCTGTTAGTATTCTCTATTATGGAATTGCATTCATGATTGTAATGCAACAAAGAACAGGTTGATGCCTGTTAGTATTCTCTAATATGGAATTGCATTCATGATTGTAATGTAATAAAGAACAAGGTTGGTGCCTGTTAGTATTCTCTAATATCGAATTACATTCATGATGTAATGCAACAAAGAACAGGTTGGTGCCTGTTAGTATTCTCTATTATGGAATTGCATTCATGATGTAATACAACAAAGAACAGGTTGATGCCTGTTAGTATTCTCTAATATGGAATTGCATTCATGATTGTAATGTAACAAAGAACAGGTAGGTGCCTGTTAGTATTCTCTATTATCGAATTGAATTCATGATGTAATGCAACAAAGAACAGGTTGGTGCCTGTTAATATTCTCTAATATGGAATTGCATTCATGATGTAATGCAACAAAGTACAGGTTGGTGCCTGTTAGTATTCTCTAATATCGAATTGCATTCATGATTGTAATGTAATAAAGAACAAGGTTGGTGCCTGTTAGTATTCTCTAATATCGAATTGCATTCATGATTGTAATGTAATAAAGAACAAGGTTGGTGCCTGTTAGTATTCTCTAATATCGAATTGCATTCATGATTGTAATGCAACAAAGAACAGGTTGATGCCTGTTAGTTTTCTCTAATATGGAATTGCATTCATGATGTAATGCAACAAAGAACAGGTTGGTGCCTGTTAGTATTCTCTAATATGGAATTGCATTCATGATGTAATGCAACAAAGTACAGGTTGGTGCCTGTTAGTATTCTCTAATATCGAATTGCATTCATGATTGTAATGTAACAAAGAACAAGGTTGGTGCCTGTTAGTATTCTCTAATATCGAATTGCATTCATGATTGTAATGTAACAAAGAACAAGGTTGGTGCCTGTTAGTATTCTCTAATATCGAATTGCATTCATGATTGTAATGCAACAAAGAACAGGTTGATGCCTGTTAGTTTTCTCTAATATGGAATTGCATTCATGATGTAATGCAACAAAGAACAGGTTGGTGCCTGTTAGTATTCTCTAATATGGAATTGCATTCATGATTGTAATGCAACAAAGTACAGGTAGGTGCCTGTTAGTATTCTCTAATATGGAATTGCATTCATGATGTAATGCAACAAAGTACAGGTAGGTGCCTGTTAGTATTCTCTAATATGGAATTGCATTCATGATGTAATGCAACAAAGTACAGGTTGGTGCCTGTTAGTATTCTCTAATATCGAATTGCATTCATGATTGTAATGTAATAAAGAACAAGGTTGGTGCCTGTTAGTTTTCTCTAATATCGAATTGCATTCATGATTGTAATGTAATAAAGAACAAGGTTGGTGCCTGTTAGTTTTCTCTAATATCGAATTGCATTCATGATTGTAATGTAATAAAGAACAAGGTTGGTGCCTGTTAGTTTTCTCTAATATCGAATTGCATTCATGATTGTAATGTAATAAAGAACAAGGTTGGTGCCTGTTAGTATTCTCTAATATCGAATTGCATTCATGATTGTAATGTAATAAAGAACAAGGTTGGTGCCTGTTAGTATTCTCTAATATCGAATTGCATTCATGATTGTAATGTAATAAAGAACAAGGTTGGTGCCTGTTAGTTTTCTCTAATATCGAATTGCATTCATGATTGTAATGTAATAAAGAACAAGGTTGGTGCCTGTTAGTTTTCTCTAATATCGAATTGCATTCATGATTGTAATGTAATAAAGAACAAGGTTGGTGCCTGTTAGTTTTCTCTAATATCGAATTGCATTCATGATTGTAATGTAATAAAGAACAAGGTTGGTGCCTGTTAGTTTTCTCTAATATCGAATTGCATTCATGATTGTAATGTAATAAAGAACAAGGTTGGTGCCTGTTAGTTTTCTCTAATATCGAATTGCATTCATGATTGTAATGTAATAAAGAACAAGGTTGGTGCCTGTTAGTTTTCTCTAATATCGAATTGCATTCATGATGTAATGCAACAAAGAACAGGTTTGTGCCTGTTAATATTCTCTAATATGGAATTGCATTCATGGTGTAATGCAACAAAGTACAGGTATGTGCCTGTTAGTATTCTCTATTATGGAATTGCATTCATGATGTAATGCAACAAAGAACAGGTAGGTGCCTGTTAGTATTCTCTAATATGGAATTGCATTCATGATGTAATGCAACAAAGTACAGGTAGGTGCCTGTTAGTATTCTCTAATATCGAATTGCATTCATGATTGTAATGTAATAAAGAACAGGTTGGTGCCTGTTAGTTTTCTCTAATATCGAATTGCATTCATGATTGTAATGTAATAAAGAACAGGTTGGTGCCTGTTAGTATTCTCTAATATCGAATTGCATTCATGATTGTAATGCAACAAAGAACAGGTTGATGCCTGTTAGTATTCTCTAATATGGAATTGCATTCATGATGTAATGCAACAAAGAACAGGTTGGTGCCTGTTAGTATTCTCTAATATGGAATTGCATTCATGATGTAATGCAACAAAGTACAGGTAGGTGCCTGTTAGTATTCTCTATTATGGAATTGCATTCATGATGTAATGCAACAAAGTACAGGTTGGTGCCTGTTAGTATTCTCTAATATCGAATTGCATTCATGATTGTAATGTAATAAAGAACAAGGTTGGTGCCTGTTAGTTTTCTCTAATATCGAATTGCATTCATGATTGTAATGTAATAAAGAACAAGGTTGGTGCCTGTTAGTTTTCTCTAATATCGAATTGCATTCATGATTGTAATGTAATAAAGAACAAGGTTGGTGCCTGTTAGTTTTCTCTAATATCGAATTGCATTCATGATTGTAATGTAATAAAGAACAAGGTTGGTGCCTGTTAGTATTCTCTAATATCGAATTGCATTCATGATTGTAATGTAATAAAGAACAAGGTTGGTGCCTGTTAGTATTCTCTAATATCGAATTGCATTCATGATTGTAATGTAATAAAGAACAAGGTTGGTGCCTGTTAGTTTTCTCTAATATCGAATTGCATTCATGATTGTAATGTAATAAAGAACAAGGTTGGTGCCTGTTAGTTTTCTCTAATATCGAATTGCATTCATGATTGTAATGTAATAAAGAACAAGGTTGGTGCCTGTTAGTTTTCTCTAATATCGAATTGCATTCATGATTGTAATGTAATAAAGAACAAGGTTGGTGCCTGTTAGTTTTCTCTAATATCGAATTGCATTCATGATTGTAATGTAATAAAGAACAAGGTTGGTGCCTGTTAGTTTTCTCTAATATCGAATTGCATTCATGATTGTAATGTAATAAAGAACAAGGTTGGTGCCTGTTAGTTTTCTCTAATATCGAATTGCATTCATGATTGTAATGTAATAAAGAACAAGGTTGGTGCCTGTTAGTTTTCTCTAATATCGAATTGCATTCATGATTGTAATGTAATAAAGAACAAGGTTGGTGCCTGTTAGTTTTCTCTAATATCGAATTGCATTCATGATTGTAATGTAATAAAGAACAAGGTTTGTGCCTGTTAGTATTCTCTAATATGGAATTGCATTCATGATGTAATGCAATAAAGAACAGGTTTGTGCCTGTTAGTATTCTCTAATATGGAATTACATTCATGATGTAATGCAACAAAGTACAGGTAGGTGCCTGTTAGTATTCTCTAATATGGAATTGCATTCATGATGTAATGCAACAAAGAACAGGTTGATGCCTGTTAGTATTCTCTAATATCGAATTGCATTCATGATGTAATGCAACAAAGAACAGGTTGATGCCTGTTAGTATTCTCTATTATGGAATTGCATTCATGATTGTAATGCAACAAAGAACAGGTTGGTGCCTGTTAGTATTCTCTAATATCGAATTGCATTCATGATGTAATGCAACAAAGTACAGGTTGGTGCCTGTTAGTTTCTCTAATATGGAATTGCATTCATGATTGTAATGCAACAAAGAACAGGTAGGTGCCTGTTAGTATTCTCTAATATAGAATTGCATTCATGATTGTAATGCAACAAAGAACAGGTAGGTGCCTGTTAGTTTCTCTAATATGGAATTGCATTCATGATGTAATGCAACAAAGAACAGGTTTGTGCCTGTTAGTATTCTCTAATATGGAATTGCATTCATGATTGTAATGTAATAAAGAACAAGGTTGGTGCCTGTTAGTATTCTCTAATATGGAATTGCATTCATGATTGTAATGTAATAAAGAACAAGGTTGGTGCCTGTTAGTATTCTCTAATATGGAATTGCATTCATGATTGTAATGCAATAAAGTACAGGTAGGTGCCTGTTAATATTCTCTAATATTGAATTGCATTCATGATTGTAATGTAACAAAGGACAGGTAGATGCCTGTTAGTTTTCTCTAATATGGAATTGCATTCATGATGTAATGCAACAAAGAACAGGTTGGTGCCTGTTAGTTTTCTCTATTATGGAATTGCATTCATGATGTAATGCAACAAAGAACAGGTTGGTGCCTGTTAGTATTCTCTAATATGGAATTGCATTCATGATTGTAATGTAATAAAGAACAAGGTTGGTGCCTGTTAGTATTCTCTAATATGGAATTGCATTCATGATGTAATGCAACAAAGAACAGGTTGGTGCCTGTTAGTATTCTCTAATATGGAATTGCATTCATGATTGTAATGCAATAAAGAACAGGTTGGTGCCTGTTAGTATTCTCTAATATGGAATTGCATTCATGATTGTAATGCAACAAAGGACAAGGTTGATGCTTGTTCTTTAGACTTGTACAACGTGTAGTTTGTCAAGTATGAAGTTTACCGTACAAGACAAGTGTCTTCACTTGTAGGGTACCACAATGTACCATTAAGACAAGTCGTAGCTTGAAGGGTACCAACATGAATAGGACAAGTATGAGTCTGTGTGACCAACTTGTAAGGTACATAATTGTACCAAGAGAACGAGGACGTATAGGACAAGTGCGAGTCTATGTGACCAACTTGTAAGGTAGATAATTGTACCAAGAGAACGAGGGACGTATTGGACAAGTGTGTTAACTTGTAGGGTACATAATTGTACCAGGAGACCAATTTGTTCCTGACCCAGGACAAATTTGTAATAGTACAAATATGTAAAGTTGTATATATCTTAAGTAAAATAGTTTATAGATAGTTTATCAGAGACCGCAAAGAGCAGTTGTATATATTTTGGTTCATTGACGTTAATTTATGAATAAAGTTAACTTGTTATATATTTTGTAAATAGAACATTTTGGATCCAGTATCAAACTGGTAACGAACTCATTTTAGAATAGAAATACTCAAATAGACACGCTTACCCTGTGTACACGTTACAATATACATTGAACTACATTTAGCTCAAATTTGTACAGTTAATGGAAAATAGTTGAGAGAGGACAGCAGGTAATGCGGTTTCTTATGTTTCAGTTATGTTTAAGCCCAAATCCCCTTTGAGTCTTTAATTCTGAAAACATTAAGGAGAAAAGTGGAAAAAAGTATTTCAAAAAACCTGCGAACGTCTCAAAATGGTGTATTTTAAAATGCACTGGTAAATATAAGAAGTAAACAGTCTTGTTGTGACATTTATATTTCTACAATCACGATCGGAAGGATAATGACGTTAGATTCAATGCAAAGTCGAACCCACGCTCATTCGGAAGCTTCATTTAAAAATGAAAACGAGCCTTCGCCGAAGACAGTTATAACTCGAACTGCAAGTCTCTATGTATATGTATATAGTTATCTCATGTTATATATTTACATGTAATAAATACTTTCCCATCAGCAGTGAAATGGAATTGCTATTCTATAGGATATATTTTCTCCCGTCGGATTATTTGTATTCCTGTAGGACATAAGTTAACACCAAAGGATATCTTTTGTCCAATAGGAGTTTTTCTAGAAAAAATTCTGGTATGATTTTATTTCTTTTAAAGGAAACACTTTAATCCCATAGGATTATTTTAATCCTGTAGGATATTCTGTTATCCTTTAGGATTTATGTTCTCCCATAGGAATGTTTATCTCTCCTTTAAGGTTACTACTAAACTTATATGATCTTTTACAACGAAAATCCTATAGGAGACAAACATCCTATACAACTTTGATTTTTTTGTCCTGAGGCATATTATTGTACTATAGGAGAAAACATATTCCTTAGGATTTTTAATCGTATCGAAGAAAAAATCATGTAGATTATTTTGATATCTTATAGGATTATGGCGTTGTTCCGTTTGATTTTTACCTGTAGCGATTAAAACCAGGTGAGGTTTGAAGATTTTTGGGTCATATATTACATGCACCTGCACAGACATTTTCGCCATATTTGGTTGACCTACCTTAAAAAAATGATGTAGATGTCATGGTATAAAGTAAGGAGATTTGGAGATGTGGTATGATTACCAATAAGACAACTGTCCACTACAGACCAAATGATGTGGATGTCATGGTATAAAAATAAGGTTGATTTGATTTGATTTTGGTGTTTTAACGCCACTATTAAGCACCGCTTTTGGGCTATTTCGTGGCGGCCAGTTTTATTGGTGGAGGAAGCCGGAGTGCCCGGAGAAACCACCGACCTTCGATAGGAAAACTGACAATCCTAGTCAATTAAGATTGAGTCGAGTGCACCCGCCCGAGCGGGGTTCGAACTCACAACCTCAGTGTTGACTGGCTAGTGATTACAGTAGTAACTACTTAGACCACTCGGCCACCGAGGCCCCTATAAAAATAAGGAGATGTGGTATGATTACCAATAAGACAACTGTCCACTACAGACCAAATGATGTGGATGTCATGGTATAAAAATAAGGAGATGTGGTATGATTAACAATAAGACAACTGTCCACTACAGACCAAATGATGTGGATGTCATGGTATAAAAATAAGGAGATGTGGTATGATTACCAATAAGAAAACTTTCCACTACAGACCAAATGATGTGGATGTCATGGTATAAAAATAAGGAGATGTGGTATGATTGATAGCCAATCACTGTCCACTATGGACCAAGTGATGTGGATGTCATGGTGTAAAAATTTGGAGATGTGGTATGATTGCCAATGAGACAACTGTCCACTACAGACCAAATGATGTGGATGTCATGGTATAAACATAAAGAGATGTGGTATGATTGATTGTCAATCACTGTCCACTATGGACCAAGTGATGTGGATGTCATGGTATAAAATTTGGAGATGTGGTATGATTGATTGCCAATCACTGTCCACTATGGAACAAGTGATGTGGATGTCATGGTGTAAAAATTTGGAGATGTGGTATGATTGCCAATGAGACAACTGTCCACTACAGACCAAATGATGTGGATGTCATGGTATAAAAATAAAGAGATGTGGTATGATTGATTGCCAATCACTGTCCACTATGGACCAAGTGATGTGGATGTCATGGTATAAAAATAAGGAGATGTGGTATGATTACCAATAAGAAAACTGTCCACTACAGACCAAATGATGTGGATGTCATGGTATAAAAATAAGGAGATGTCGTATGATTGATTGGCAATCACTGTCCACTATGGACCAAGTGATGTGGATGTCATGGTATAAAATTTGGAGATGTGGTATGATTGATTGCTAATCACTGTCCACTATGGACCAAGTGATGTGGATGTCATGGTATAAAATTTGGAGATGTGGTATGATTGATTGCCAATCACTGTCCACTATGGAACAAGTGATGTGGATGTCATGGTGTAAAATTTGGAGATGTGGTATGATTGCCAATGAGACAACTGTCCACTACAGACCAAATGATGTGGATGTCATGGTATAAAAATAAAGAGATGTGGTATGATTGATTGCCAATCACTGTCCACTATGGACCAAGTGATGTGGATGTCATGGTATAAAAATAAGGAGATGTGGTAAGATTACCAATAAGAAAACTGTCCACTACAGACCAAATGATGTGGATGTCATTGTATAGAAATAAGGAGATGTGGTATGATTGATTGCCAATCATTGTCCACTATGGACCAAGTGATGTGGATGTCATTGTATAAAATTTGGAGATGTGGTATGATTGATTGCCAATCACTGTCCACTATGGACCAAGTGATGTGGATGTCATGGTATAAAAATAAGGAGATGTGGTATGATTACCAATAAGAAAACTGTCCACTACAGACCAAATGATGTGGATGTCATGGTATAAAATAAGGAGATGTGGTATGATTGATTGTCAATCACTGTCCATTATGGACCAAGTGATGTGGATGTCATTGTATAAAATTTGGAGATGTTGTATGATTGATTGCCAATCACTGTCCACTATGGACCAAGTGATGTGGATGTCATGGTATAAAATTTGGAGATGTGGTATGATTGATTGCCAATCACTGTCCACTATGGACCAAGTGATGTGGATGTCATGGTATAAAAATAAGGAGATGTGGTATGATTACCAATTAGAAAACTGTCCACTACAGACCAAGTGATGTGGATGTCATGGTATAAAAATAAGGAGATGTGGTATGATTGATTGCCAATCACTGTCCACTATGGACCAAGTGATGTGGATGTCATGGTATAAAATTTGGAGATGTGGTATGATTGATTGCCAATCACTGTCCACTATGGACCAAGTGATGTGGATGTCATGGTATAAAAATAAGGAGATGTGGTATGATTACCAATAAGAAAACTGTCCACTACAGACCAAATGATGTGGATGTCATGGTATAAAAATAAGGAGATGTGGTATGATTTATTGCCAATCACTGTCCACTATGGACCAAGTGATGTGGATGTCATTGTATAAAATTTGGAGATGTTGTATGATTGATTGCCAATCACTGTCCACTATGGACCAAGTGATGTGGATGTCATTGTATAAAATTATGAGATGTGGTATGATTGATTGCCAATCACTGTCCACTATGGACCAAGTGATGTGGATGTCATGGTATAAAAATAAGGAGATGTGGTATGATTACCAATAAGAAAACTGTCCACTACAGACCAAATGATGTGGATGTCATGGTATAAAAATAAGGAGATGTGGTATGATTTATTGCCAATCACTGTCCACTATGGACCAAGTGATGTGGATGTCATTGTATAAAATTTGGAGATGTTGTATGATTGATTGCCAATCACTGTCCACTATGGACCAAGTGATGTGGATGTCATTGTATAAAATTATGAGATGTGGTATGATTGATTGCCAATCACTGTCCACTATGGACCAAGTGATGTGGATGTCATGGTATAAAAATAAGGAGATGTGGTATGATTACCAATAAGAAAACTGTCCACTACAGACCAAATGATGTAGATGTCATGGTATAAAAATAAGGAGATGTGGTATGATTGATTGCCAATCACTGTCCACTATGGACCAAGTGATGTGGATGTCATGGTATAAAATTTGGAGATGTGGTATGATTGATTGCCAATCACTGTCCACTATGGACCAAGTGATGTGGATGTCATGGTATAAAATTTGGAGATGTGGTATGATTGATTGCCAATCACTGTCCACTATGGACCAAGTGATGTGGATGTCATGGTATAAAAATAAGATGTGGTAAGATTACCAATAAGAAAACTGTCCACTACAGACCAAATGATGTGGATGTCATGGTATAGAAATAAGGAGATGTGGTATGATTGATTGCCAATCACTGTCCACTATGGACCAAGTGATGTGGATGTCATTGTATAAAATTTGGAGATGTTGTATGATTGATTGCCAATCACTGTCCACTATGGACCAAGTGATGTGGATGTCATGGTATAAAAATAAGGAGATGTGGTATGATTACCAATAAGAAAACTGTCCACTACAGACCAAATGATGTGGATGTCATGGTATAAAATAAGGAGATGTGGTATGATTGATTGCCAATCACTGTCCATTATGGACCAAGTGATGTGGATGTCATTGTATAAAATTTGAAGATGTTGTATGATTGATTGCCAATCACTGTCCACTATGGACCAAGTGATGTGGATGTCATGGTATAAAATTTGGAGATGTGGTATGATTGATTGCCAATCACTGTCCACTATGGACCAAGTGATGTGGATGTCATGGTATAAAAATAAGGAGATGTGGTATGATTACCAATAAGAAAACTGTCCACTACAGACCAAATGATGTGGATGTCATGGTATAAAAATAAGGAGATGTGGTATGATTGATTGCCAATCACTGTCCACTATGGACCAAGTGATGTGGATGTCTTGGTATAAAATTTGGAGATGTGGTATGATTGATTGCCAATCACTGTCCACTATGGACCAAGTGATGTGGATGTCATGGTATAAAGATAAGGAGATGTGGTATGATTACCAATAAGAAAACTGTCCACTACAGACCAAATGATGTGGATGTCATGGTATAAAAATAAGGAGATGTGGTATGATTTATTGCCAATCACTGTCCACTATGGACCAAGTGATGTGGATGTCATTGTATAAAATTTGGAGATGTTGTATGATTGATTGCCAATCACTGTCCACTATGGACCAAGTGATGTGGATGTCATGGTATCAAATTTGGAGATGTTGTATGATTGATTGCCAATCACTGTCCACTATGGACCAAGTGATGTGGATGTCATGGTATAAAAATAAGGAGATGTGGTATGATTACCAATAAGAAAACTGTCCACTACAGACCAAATGATGTGGATGTCATGGTATAAAAATAAGGAGATGTGGTATGATTTATTGCCAATCACTGTCCACTATGGACCAAGTGATGTGGATGTCATGGTGTAAAAATTTGGAGATGTGGTATGATTGATTGCCAATCACTGTCCACTATGGACCAAGTGATGTGGATGTCATGGTGTAAAAATTTGGAGATGTGGTATGATTGATTGCCAATCACTGTCCACTATGGAACAAGTGATGTGGATGGCATGGTGTAAAATTTGGAGATGTGGTATGATTGCCAATGAGACAACTGTCCACTACAGACCAAATGATGTGGATGTCATGGTATAAAAATAAAGAGATGTGGTATGATTGATTGCCAATCACTGTCCACTATGGACCAAGTGATGTGGATGTCATGGTATAAAAATAAGATGTGGTAAGATTACCAATAAGAAAACTGTCCACTACAGACCAAATGATGTGGATGTCATGGTATAGAAATAAGGAGATGTGGTATGATTGATTGCCAATCACTGTCCACTATGGACCAAGTGGTGTGGATGTCATTGTATAAAATTTGGAGATGTTGTATGATTGATTGCCAATCACTGTCCACTATGGACCAAGTGATGTGGATGTCATGGTATAAAAATAAGGAGATGTGGTATGATTACCAATAAGAAAACTGTCCACTGCAGACCAAATGATGTGGATGTCATGGTATAAAAATAAGGAGATGTGGTATGATTTATTGCCAATCACTGTCCACTATGGACCAAGTGATGTGGATGTCATTGTATAAAATTTGGAGATGTTGTATGATTGATTGCCAATCACTGTCCACTATGGACCAAGTGATGTTGATGTCTTGGTATAAAATTTGGAGATGTGGTATGATTGATTGCCAATCACTGTCCACCATGGACCAAGTGATGTGGATGTCATGGTATAAAGATAAGGAGATGTGGTATGATTACCAATAAGAAAACTGTCCACTACAGACCAAATGATGTGGATGTCATGGTATAAAAATAAGGAGATGTGGTATGATTGATTGCCAATCACTGTCCACTATGGACCAAGTAATGTGGATGTCATGGTATAAAATTTGAAGATGTGGTATGATTGATTGCCAATCACTGTCCGCTATGGACCAAGTGATGTGGATGTCATGGTATAAAAATAAGATGTGGTATGATTACCAATAAGAAAACCGTCCACTATAGACCAAATGATGTGGATGTCATGGTATAAAAATAAGGAGATGTGGTATGATTACCAATAAGACAACTGTCTGTCAGAGATCAAAGAACGAGGATGTAAACACTGTCGCACACCGTAAGACCTTCAACCATGAACAATTCCCATAAAAAAAAAAAAAAAAGAAAGAAAAACAATTTCCGCAGTCTTTAAAAAAAAAGGAAAAAGATAAATCACGCAGTCTTTTAAAAAATGTACTTGTAGTTTCGTTATTGAATATCGATCGACCAAACATAAGGTTTATTATTCATATTTTGATAATAAAGAAACGATATCTGTTGTGACTTTTTCATCATTTTTGAAAACGCTGTAACAATTTCCTCTATTTCCGAAACATAAGCTGCAGATGTGAGCGGAGGTTGATATTAATTGTGAAGTAGGGAGTTGGAATCAGCTACATTGTATGACCAAGAGATGTAATCGATTTAATCGTAATCATGTTTATTGATAATATAATAACGACAAAATCACATCATATAAAGATGTTTTGGCATCATACAATTAAGTGAAACGAACCACATCATATAATGATACAAACACATAATATAATGACAAAACCACATCATATAAAGATGTTTACACAATGTGACATAATGTAAAGGAAAACGCACATAATATAAGACACACGTAGTATGCACATGAGAATTTAACAGGGGCACATAATATAAGACACACGTAGTATGCACATAAGACTTTAACAGGGGGCACATAATATAAGACACACGTAGTATGCACATGAGAATTTAACAGGGGGCACATAATATAAGACACACGTAGTATGCAAATGAGAATTTAAGAGGGGGCACATAGAATAAGACACACGTAGTATGCACATGAGAATGTAACAGGGGGCACATAATATAAAACACACGTAGTATGCACATGAGAATTTAGCAGAGGGGACATAATATAAGTCACACGTAGTATGTACATGAGCATTTAGCAGAGGGCACATAATATAAGACACACGTAGTATGCACATGAGAATTTAACAGAGGGCACATAATATAAGACACACGTAGTATGCACATGAGAATTTAGCAGGGGGCACATAATATAAGACACACGTAGTTTGCACATGAGAATTTAACAGGGGCACATAATATAAGACACACGTAGTATGCACATGAGAATTTAACAGAGGGCACATAATATAAGACACACGTAGTATGCACATGAGAATTTAGCAGGGGGCACATAATATAAGACACACGTAGTTTGCACATGAGAATTTAACAGGGGCACATAATATTAAGTCATTTGCACATCATATAAATAAATGTCAAATGTACATCACATAAAGGCGATTGTACATCGATATAATATTAAGTGAACATCACATAATGTCGTTTTCACATCATGTAAAGACAAAAGTACAAAACATAAGGGCGAAGTCTCATCATATGATGACAAAAGCACATCATAAAATAAAATGTTGACATACTATAAAGGATATGTGCACGTCGTATAATGGCAAGTTGGCATCATTAAATAACAAGTGCACATCATACAAAGTGTTTTCGTTTTTCGTTTTTGATACTTTTAAACAAAACAATAAAATGGAATGTTTTAGGTTTCGTTTTTATTATTTCTAAAACCAAAATAATAAAAAAAAAAAAAACGAAGGATTGATGACTAACGTTCAGCAACACATTTTAACACGTATATTCGTGACGATAATATTTTATGTTATATAGATAAATTCCCAATAAACTCCGCTACACTGCTACTTTTGCATAGCTACTTTTTCTGTACCAAAAATAAGTAAGTGTAGTAATGGAAATCTGCTTTTAATATTCAGTACTTTTATGATCATTGTTCGACCTACAGTGAAATCCTTCAAAAAGTGGGGCGTCGGTTTGACTTTGTGAGATGTATAAATAAGCAGCCAAGTCCGACCGGAATGGGGACATTATATCCGATGTCTTGCAAACAGAAAATTACACAGAATACAAATTTAAACTTTTCTAGTTGATGTAACGAATAGATTTGTTTTACTGCGGTTCTCATATGACCCCTCATTTAAAACAAGTGGGTTCATTAGGTTTCTTTGTCAGCAGTCAGTTTGGACATATACCCCTTTTCTTTTTCTTTTTTTTTTTTTTTTGTGTTTGTGTTTAAGAGATTTTTGCATTTTGTATTTCTGTTACACCACAGTCCCAGATAGGGGTTGGGGTTGAGTGCTCACAAACATGTCTAACCCCGTCACGGACCTGATGCTTTTATTTCACTGGGTGTTGTTGGTTTGTGTCTGCCATACCGTATTTGTTAATTGTTTACTATTTTACAGAGAACAGTAATTAAATAAGAATAGTTAGTAAAGTTACATGACCGATCCGATGGTTTCTAATTTGGTGATGTCTCTTGTTAAATAAGAATCAAATGTCAATCCGCTATTGTGTGATGCTACATCACATGATATCACTTATCAACGTATTATATAGGTGTAAGACGACGGGTGTCAAATGTGGGGTAGGATCTGCTTACCCTGCTGGAGCTACCGGAGATCATTCCCGGTTTTTGATGGGGTTAGTTTTGCTCAGTCTTTGGTTTTCTAAGTTGTGTTTTGTATACTGTTGTTTGTCTTTTGGTCGTTTTTCTTATTTGCCATGATATTGTCAGTTTTGTTCGACCAATGAGTTTGAATGTCCCTTTAACTTTCGCCTCTCCTTTCAGAAAGCAGGATGTTTCCTTTCTAATTTGAATAATTTGACATTGTGTTAGGAGGTACAAGTGTTGCTCATTGTTGAAAGTTGTTTACATCCTCTTCTTTGTTTGTGTCTGGTGGATAGTTGTCTCATTGGAAAACATACAATATCTCTATTTTCACATTGCTTAGTTTCACAATTCATACACATTAACTATACTAAATGAAATGATTAGAGAAGCAACTCATGAGAAAAATTATAAAACGTTTACTTAGTATATAGAATCGATATCGATATCTTAAACAAATGAACCAGGAGAAACTACATCGTTTTAAAATGTCGATATAGAATCGATATCGATATCTTTAAAAAGATGAACAAGGAAAAACTACATTTTTACATAGAGAACTGTTGGTGATGAACATTTTGAACACAAGTTGTCGATACCGAAAATATGTCGTCAATATCGATAACTAATATAGTGTAAACTCATTTAAAAACAAATCTGCAGAGAATATTTTGAAATGCCGATATCGGCACATAAAACAGATAAACCGCAGAAAACATTGTTGATATCGTCGATATCGACAAATGAATCAGATGAAGTATACAGATAAACGAATCAAGAAAATGAAATATTTAGGTTAACAATCCCTATCATGATTCATTACAATATCTACAAAGGGATAATGTAGGGATACAGTAGAAATTAAATAAATATCGATATGACTTACACCCTCGTTTGTTTGGAGATTCCCATCTGAAGTGCCTATTTTCGATTATTGTTTTGGTTTTTGGGTTTCTTTTCTTGATTAAAATTTTGTCAAGTCGGGCCTCTAAAGCCTATTATACGGCATTATCTTTATAAAGATAAGGAGGTGTGGTATGATTGCCAATAAGAAAACTATCCACAAAAGTTCAAATGGAGTGGATTTAAGCAATTATTGGCACCGTACCGCCTTCAACAATGAGAAAACCCATACCGTATAGTCGACTGTAAAAGGCCCCGACATGAAAAATATGAAACAATTCAATTGAAAAACTTACGGCCTTATTCGTAACAAAACAATGTACGAAAACAAGTATGACATACATGAACCAACGACAACCACTAAACTACAGGCTCCTGACTCTGATCAGGCACATAAAGAATGTGGCGGGTTAAACTTTGATCATTGTTCTTTTGCATTTTAGGATAAATCAATTATTATATAGTTCAGCTGCAATATGAAATACTAGCGTGCTATCACAATTCTTCATCCAATGCCCAAATCAATAGGTACATGTTTTGTACAGGAAACGTCCTTAATTATAAATTGTTTCTGAAGAAATTTGGTGGGAAATGAAGCATCGATTTTGTCCGTCATCTTTTATTATGCTAGTAATATCATCATCATCATCACTATAATTATTATCATAATTATTACTATTGTCGTTGTTGTATTTGTTAACTATTTTAATAAGCTGAAAGTTATCCATTTCTAAGCATATTTTTGGGAAATTTTTATACTTAAAATAATTTTGTATGTAAATTATAGTTTTCACTTTTATTCTATAAAGATAAATCATACATGAATTAATTATTGACAATCAGTTATGCATGCTTCATGGGATGACCTTAACATATATTGATTCTACAGATTATCTGTTTCTGACCTGTATATTGTATCACAATTTATTTACACAGGATTAGATCTGTCATGCCATATTTTTTACTATGTATAGGAAAATAAGATGCGATGTAAAATTCTCAAAGAAAGAGGAATTCCTAAACCAAGAATAAAATGAGAAAATAAGCTTCATTTTAGTTAGGTTCATGCTTTTCCCCTTATAATCAAAGACGATTATTCGGATGAGGTCTTATAGCTCATATTAAAGAAGAAAATTCACCAACACATTAGACTGGTCTTTGCGCGCATGTCACGTTTTGTTATCTATTAAAAGTTGCATCGGCTTAGGGACAGGACTTTATAAATCCACCTTTATAAAACATTTAAAACCAAAATGACAATCAGTTAACAACAAGACAGGACTAGCTAAGTGACCACCATGTTACATCGATTTACTCGTGACAAGAAAAAATCATTAAACAGTAACCATTGTTTTGTCATCCTTACCAATCTTATCAACACCCGTACGAAATTATAAGGCGTAAACCAGGCGTAACTGGTAGTTACGTGTCCAGATCCAGGCGTCATTGAGCAGAAAACGTAAATATGTAGCACTTACAGGCGTAGAAAAAGGTAAACCTGGCGTAAATTGAAATAAGCAAGGCGTAAAACTGTTTGAAGGCGTAAATAAGGATACCCAGAATGCTTTGTTTGAAGGATCATGGGAATTTTTTCAAAATTTGGCTCTTTGGTATGAGCTTGCAAGCGTTGGACATATGGCAATTTGATATATTCGGGGAAGTTAGCTTTTTGTGCTTTTGGAAGAATTTGAAATTGGAATTTTGGAACCAAATTGATGGATGAAAATGTGAAATGAAAGGAATGTATAGTATGGTAAATACAAATTATGCTAGTAAAAACAAAGTTATTATGTTTATCTAATTCAAATTCTAGAAATCCTCAGCATTTACACTTACAAAGGATACAAAACATTCAAATCTTTCACATGTTAAATCGTAGTATTATTACTGTTTTTTTTCCAAATGACATGAGTTTTAGAAAATTAATTGTCATAATTCTCATTTATTCTTAAACTTAGTTGAGCCATTGTCTGCCTTAAATGTTTTATTTGTATAGCTTCTTCAATGGTTAATTTTTCAAGTTTTATATCAAACAAAGAGAAATTGTAAGCAACAGTACTTGTTTGTATCAATTACACAAAGTACACAGCTAGCTAGGGTAAACACTGATTTACATTAAGTGTAATATTACATAAGGATATTACGCCTGGTTTATTTATTGACCAGGCGTACTCATTTGCATATTACGCCTGGTTTTCTGTGGACCAGGCGTACTCATTTAAATATTGCGCCTAATTTTAGGCCTGGTTTCCGCCTCAGTTACGCTTGGTTTCCCCTGGTTTACGCCTGGTTGACGCCTGGACATATATATGGTATATATACAGATGGTATAAAGAGGATTTTCCAGAATAATGTCATCTTCGATATCTACGGAGGGCTTAAGTTGTCTCTTTTCAGCTAAAAATCGTCGAAAGTTCAGGTCAAAGGGCACAGGGCGATTTTGCTTATTTTGGCGGATAAACGAAAATCGCGAAAATAAATTCCGCGAAAATTTATGCATTCGTTGGGTACTTTCTAATAGCTAAAGCGTTTTGTGAACGATCTATTTTCCCGGTCGGCAAGTCAATAGCTGTATATGTTAGTTTTAATAACATAAATGTCAAAGGGCATTGTACATACATGTATTTTATAAAATGACTGTCAGGTGTGTATACCCTTATTATTAAGTGTCAATTAGAATAAGAGTGTAAGGTACTCTGATCAGATAATTACCCTTATTAATTAGTGTCAAACTATACAAGAGTTGTAAACACTCATGATAATTTTGTAACCTAATTAGTAAGTACATCAAAGGTCCGGTCAATTTCGTAACTAATCAACCGTAAAATTTACAAGACGTGTGAATACCTGTAACAAATATTTAAGTCATCGGTATTCTATTTATTAACTGTATCAGAATATAATCAATAAATAAGACGTCATTTATGTAAAACAAATCATTTTACCATAACAATAGACACTTGTTTGTCAAGTTTTATAACTTTTAACTGCAACAATTTCAGTATCCGCCAAATTATTTAATTGGGATTTGAGAATCCATCAAAATAAAACCGCCAAAATTTTTCGTATACTTTGTTGCTCCTAAATCGCGAAATTTTACACCCGCGGATATAACACGCTATACGGTATTAGGAAGATTGAGAGATCAGGGGGTCTAGACATCGCCCTGTGCCTTTTGACCTTAATTTTCGACGATTTTAGCTAAAAGTGACAATTTAACCCTCCATAGATATCGAAGACGACATTATTCTGGGAAATCCTTTTGATACCATCTGTATATATACATAGTCTAAAAGATCATCGAATTTTATGGACATTGAAAGACCAGGGGTCTCTCCTTCATTTAAGTGGTCTCCGGTAGGTTTTCACTATATATTTGAATATCAAACTGGCACTTTGAGCCCTCCGAAAACATAGAAGACAATTACTTTACCCAAATTCCTTTTAGTCTCGTTTGTATCTTTATATTAACTAACTATCTGCATAATATAAGGAAGATTGAGATATCAGGGGGATCTAGACATCGCCCTGTGCCCTTTGACCTGAATTTTCGACGATTTTAGGCTGAAAAGTGACAATTTAAGCCCTCCGTAGATATCGAAGATGACATTATTCTGGAAAATCTTTTGATACCATCTGAATATATACATAGTCTAAAAGATCATTGAATTTTATGGACATTGAAAGACCAGGGGTCTCTCCTTCATTTAAATGGTCACCGGTAGGTTTTCATTAAATGTTTTGAATATCAAACTGGCACTTTGAGCCCTTTGTAAACATAGAAGACAAGTTCTTTACCCGAATTCCTTTTAGTCTCGTTTGTATTTGCATAATATTAGGAAGATTAAGAGATCGGGGAGGGAGGGAGGGTCTCATTGTCATGTAAGCGGTCTCCGGTAGGTTTTTACTATATATTTCTTTTGTTTTTTTTTTTGGCTTTCCATAATTATTTCTATTTATATTTTTAAATGTTACGAGAGTGATTGTTTTTTGTTTTTGATTCTAGAAATATTATATATAAAAGTACATCTTTGATATCGTTTTATTGATAAAAATCTATATTTCATAAAGACAAATGTGCGATTTACATAAGGGATTATATTTGACAACGAGAATTTACGACAGGTTGAAGGGGTCATAAAACGATTTCCTACATATCTTTTCACTCCTTTTAACTATGGCTATTATGCTTTTAATGTTATCGAATATTTTAACTTTTATAATTTTCAACCAAATTTGAATATCGAACCGACTGCTAGCAGCCGGTTGGATATTGAATATCGAATAACGAACCGGCTGCTAACTTCACATTCATGAAATTAGTCAAAAACTTAACCGTTTATCAAAGCAAAAATATACCATACCTTTAGAAAAACAGCTTGAAAAATTAAAACTTCAATCGAATGAATCAAATAAATCATATGCCAAAATTTTAGGGAAATAGACAGAATGAAAATGGGGAAAAGTCGACCAAATGCTTTTTCAATTTGGAAAAGAAAAATGGCAGAACAAATTATGGCAACGCGTAAAACAGAAAACGGTGAGTATAAATGTGACATTGATTTCTTTCTTGAATGAACAAGTAAATTGTATACTAAACTTTTGCCTCAGAAGGCTGGGACAAAACAGCGGGCGAAAAACTTTGTCAATTCATAATAAACAAGGTAAGTAACGAAGGCAAGGAAATGTTAGATGGAGATATAAATATCTGCGAAGTAGAAAAGGTACTTAAATTACTTAAACAGAACAAATCACCTGGCGAAGATGGTATAATATCAGAATTTTATATTTTATACTGGGACATAATAAAAGACGTTTTCTTTAGTTCACTACAAGAAATTTTTAATGATACCATATTGAGTAATTCTCAACATAAGAGGGTCTTAACTTTACTACATAAAGGAGGAGAAAGGAAAATATAAAAAATTGAGACCACTTACTTTACTAAATTGTGATTAAAACATTATTGCAAAGATTCTATCTGAAAGACTAGAGATAGTATTACCTAAAATTATTCATTAAGATCAGAAAGGGTTTGTTAAAGGTAGAAATGTAAGCGAGGCTAACCGAATGATTCGGGACATTATAGAATATATTGACAACGAAGATGAAGAAGGAATAATTTAATTTTGGATCAACTAAAAGCGTTTGATAGGGTTAAATGGGAATGGATAGATTTTGTACTGGAGAAATTTGAATGTGGGGAAAACCAATGGATTTGTATCACGATACTTTTAGATTACTTGCTCAGCTAGGCAAGGATGTCCAATAGCGCCTCTTTTGTATATCATACACGCTGAAACCATGGAATGTGCGATTAGGGTAACATTGAAAAGAAGGACTAAAATTACCAAGAGAGGAGGGAGCTTTTAGAAACTAATTTATGTATGTTTGCAGATGACACCCAGGTATTTAATAAGAAAGAAAATCTATAGAAAATTCATTTCAAATTTTGTCCTTATACGAAAAAGCATCGGGTTCTAGAATAAATTATGACAAAACAAAGGGTTACTTTTAGGGCTCCTAAAAGAAAAAGACTTAAATTTGATAAAATCAAATGGATAACAAGTAATGTTAAAACATTAGGTGTGTGCCATGGTTATGAAATAAATGACGATGATATACGGAGAAAATAATAGATAAAGTTAAAATTGTATACACATATGGAACAGAAGGAAGCTTACATTTACAGGTAAAACACTTATAGTTAAAAATATGATACTTTCTCTGTTCTTTTGGTTGAAATACGAAGAATTCCGAATAAATATATTAAAGATCTAAATAATATAATTTGGAATTTTATACATGTTATATGGGACGGAAAAGTGAACCAGGTAGACAACAATGCCTGCTGCTTGCATGAAATAAAAGGGGTGGTATGGTAAGTATAGATATGTTCACACAAAGTAAACACATTTAGTCTTAGATGCATGATTTTTTTTATTAGTTGTTAGTGGCTTTGAACTAGCTGTCAGTAACTGCGAGTACTCTCAGATCTGTATTTAGTGTCTTTTTGTTGTTGGGATATACAAGTACCCGGCCACGTCCACTCTGTGTTTTTGTTATCCGAACTTAGATGTATTTATATTTGTATCCATCTGATGAGTTAATAGATATAAGAAGATGTGGTATGAGTGCCAATGAGACAACTCTCCATCCAAGTCAAAATTTATAAATGTAAACCATTATAGGTCAAAGTACTTTTAAGCCTTTTTCAACTGATTTTATAGTTCGGTCTTATGCTATACTGTTACACCACTGTCCCAGGTTAGGGGGAGGGTTGGGATCCCGCTAACATGTTTAACCCCGCCACATTCTGTATGTATGTGCCTGTCCCAAGTCAGGAGCCTGTAATTCAGTGGTTGTCGTTTGTTGATGTGTTACATATTTGTTTTTCGTTCATTTTTTTTGTACACAAATTAGGCCGTTAGTTTTCTCGTTTGAATTGTTTTACATTTGTCATTTCGGGGCCTTTTATAGCTGACTATGCGGTATGGGCTTTGCTCATTGTTGAAGGCCGCACGGTGACCTATAGTTGTTAATTTCTGTGTCATTTGGTCTCTTGTGGAGAGTTGTCTCATTGGCAATCATACCACATCTTCTTTTTATACATAAAACTTTTATATCGCTTACTGCAGGAACCATTGGAAAGCTGGAATACGATTGGTAAGTATTGACTACGGAGAAATTTGATGACAAATATAATAATACCTTTATTGTATGTAAATGTTCAAGTTTGAATGGTTTAGATATGAACCAATTACCACAATGTTATCAAAAAATATAACTACTTGGTCAGGTCCCATTCAAAATATTGATACACCATCAAATAAAGAGATGTTTTAAATACGAGAACATTTGGAAACTCTTCTATTCTGTTAAAAATAAACCATTGTTATATTCTTCTTTTTAAAAGCGGTATCAAAACTATTGAGGACATTTGGAATTCAGAAACTACTGATTTTAGTAGCTGCAATGACATTTATAGGAAGTTTATCGATCGGAGAAATTGTATTTCCGAATTTTCTAAAATTAAACAGGCAACTCCTAAAGATTTCGTGCAAATTTTGAAGTATGGCGGAAACCAGAATATGCATAATGCAATGAAATTAAAGATATCAAATGACCTTGAGATCATGAACATAAACAACCAAAATAAAACCATCAAAGCTAAAACTCAAATATATGCGTACGTTATTAAATATAGACGTATCTCCAAAATGTCAAATTAAGTGGGAGGAAATATTTTGAAACAATTCACTTTGGGAAGATATATGGTCGGGATTAAAATAGTTGATAATTGAAAATAAAGAAAAGAATTCCAATGGAGATCCATGCACAATATTCTATATACTGAAAGAAGATTACAAAAATGAAACTATCAAATGGAAACTGCCACATTTGTCAAAATGACAACAACATAGATACCCTGCAACACTTATTTTACAGTTGTAGTACATCAAAGTTAATTTTAAACACGATTCAAGAAAACTTATCAAATCAAACATTGGAATAAATAATCCTATTGTTGAAAAGGACATGCTGTTAGGTATAAACACAGGAATACTCAAATATGATAATTATCTAAACACAATTATTACATATTCTAAATGGACTTCATCATGTACATGGAAAATAAGAAATTCAATAAAATACAACAAAACGCATATAGCACCTCAAGATATTAAAATATCTCGAAATATAACTTAAAATTAATCTAAAATTTGTTCTTCAATTAAAAGGCAGTGACATCAACGAAAAGACAAAATTGAAGTCAGTGATCATAGTGATAATGAAAATTTAGACAATAAATATAGTAATAACTATAAGACTATAGATTTTATCAATATACATACATATAAAAGTGTTAGCCTATTATGTATATTGCGGTAAATGAACATCTTTTGCATGGGTATCTTAAAAATAACTGACTATGTTGCAGTTAAGGTATAGAGTTAGATGCTTCTAACATCATGTGGATATATTTTTGAAACTAATTGTAAATCCAAGGTAAAAGTGGACTACATTTTTAGCCTTCTATTACCCCTGGATAGATGGTTCATTTTGTAAACAGGGACCCTTAGCCTGTTACCTGGACGACTAAGGTAATTGTATACAGGAAATATTTAGGAATAAAACGTTTATTAACATACTCTATAACAATATAATAAAAATTCAGTCAGTGGCGTGCGGAAGTGGTCAAGAAGACAGTGTTATTTTTTCAGGGTTGACAGGATACACGTAATCGTTATGTGTTTAAACTTCAAGGTTTTTATGCAAGCAAATTTAATAAACAATGCTTTAATCCAGTTTTTTTTCACTTTACATTGGGCTTTATCTCTGATCTTATTTCTGTGTGCACAATTCTGATTCTACATATTTCACCTTTATCAATATTAAGAAATCTGGACGATTCACATATTATGTTTTAGGGTTTTAGATTCAGTGTCGAGTTAATGTATATTATTTAGCGTTGTCTGCGAGAAATAAATCATTTTTCTGATTATGTAACTAAATTCAAAACCAATTTAAATATAGTTAACATAAATATATTTAACTGTGTAAATTGATCGAAATGTGAATGACAACATGAACCTAAAATTCATTATGGTCTATCCTGTTTTACACATGACATTTGCGCGGAACATTGACATCGTAATTTACTATTGAATTTGGATTATTGTAATGAGATATAATTTAAATTGTGTTTGGATGTAAAGTGATGTTATATAATGTGTTTGTTCTTCTACAGTACATAGATTGTACATAAATTGACGTCAGGTTTGTACACATAAAGCTCTAGTCTAGTCACAACTGAAGTGTACAGCATATCCCATCATATTTCAACCAACATTGGCAACAAATACAACGGATTTATTATTAATGTATGTTACTTATAGTGGTTTGTTTTGGGCGAAAATTAACTTAATTTCCTGAAAACTTCCTTAATACAGACACATTATATAAAGTTGATATTTTCTTTATATTTTGCCAGGGAATGTAAGTAAGGGGAAGGAAACCAATGTTAATATGTTGGAAGATTTCATTCGAACCTCTCCGGGTTTGACTATTATTTATGAGAAAATATTCGAGCTGTTCGAAAACTAATTTGTGTTATGCTATTGGTTTAAAAGTTTTGATGCAAGTATGACGATACGTTATAACATGAATATTTATATATTTGAACTCTGTTTTCTATTAATAAAGGTCAATACACAGTTGTGTTTACTTAGGCGGCGTATTAATAAAACCACGCGCACCTTCCTTCTTCCATTTTAGATAGTATAAGTGTTCATTTTTGTTTAAATTAATGTGTTTTCCTGAATATTTGCCGTGTTTTTGTTTTGCTTTATTTTTTTAATGAATAAGTAGCAGATAGTTTGTCGTCGGTCTTCAATACTTCCTGTACACGTTATACATTTGTGTACTTGGTCCGCGGTGTATTCGAACTGTTTCATTTACATACGATTTCCAATGTAATCTTTTTTCAAATGCTATCTTGTTACACTAGTCCCGAAACGAGGGCATTATTTTTTTTAAAGTCTTTTGGTAATATTTTCTTATTTCTTTATAAGTTTTTTTTTTTTTTTGGGGTGCATTTGATAATAAAAACGGTTTTTAAACGGCAAATAGAAAAAGTAAAATAAGTAAAGAAATATCAGACAACAGAAATAGAAAATATTGAATCCAAGGTCATAAATGGTTGGGCTATTCTTATATAGATGCAATTTAAATTTTATGACTCCCTTTCTATTTTTTTCTTTGAAAGCTGTAGCTGTAACCTTTAATATCAGTATTGTGTCGAAGTTTAACACATGGTTTTCATTGCCTCTACGGTGTATTCCTATTTAATGAATTTGTCAGTTTTACTTTAACTGATCGTAAATTTTCTGATTATGAATTTTTTTTTTAAACTCTCGGTAGGTGGCACAGGCATTTGTCTAAGAATATTTTCCCCTACGTACCTTAATATAAGTGTTACATTAAGGTATATAGATAAAAAAAAATCCGAGACAAGTGCCTGTGGTAGGTGGTTCCTTTGATGAACCTTCCACAAAACTCTATCTAACACTGAAAGATACGCAGATGTACAAATGTCCCTTAATACATACGTTATTTCATATCATGGCTTACCCTTTTTATTACACATATCGTGTTGGCAAGCGATCCAATAGTTATTTCTTTTTCTTTCATTTGATAAATAATCCTAATTATTTGTATTGATGACAAAAAGGGATTTGAACACAGATTAGGCCTGCTCTACATGCATTTACTCAAGTTCCAATGTGTGTTTTAAAATACTTTGTAAAGTAATAAATAATCATTGCTTTACATCATATTTCACCCTATTTTCATCTTCAATCAATGTTTTATATACCATATCTAGTGCGGGTATCGGCATATTAAATGGTGGGCGGGTCCTCTTGTCCATCCATGATCACCTCAATACTACTATGTAATTAGATTATATATCATTTTTTAACATAAACTGTTATCACAGAGATATGTCTCGCTTTTTTGTAATTTCGATAATACAAATGTTGAAATTAAAATACCAACACTTTAACATGTATGTTTTGCAAAATATTCATAGTCGTATGTTTTGCAAATATTCAAAGTCGTATGTTTTGCAAATATTCAAAATCAATGAATCATGACTTGAAAGTACATGGCTATAAACAATATCCATGGAAATGAGATGTGCCAATGCTAATACAACTGCGTACCAAATACCATTGACTTATCATAAGTAGTTCCCTTTAAACATACCTAAATGCAAACTTATACATGTAAACTAAGCAAAATTTCAAAGTCAATAAACCTGAGGAAGGGGATCAAATAATCTCCATGTGAGATATGACAATGCTAATACAACTGCATACCAAATATCATTGACCAGTACTACTAGTGGTTCCCCATAAAACAACCTAATCAAAAACTAATACATGAAAACAAAGCAAAGTTTCAAAGTCAATAGACCATAACTGAGGGGCAGGGCCAAATAATCTCCATGGTAATGAGATGTGCCAATGCTAACATAACTGCATACCAAATATATTTGACCTACCACTAGTGGTTCACCATAAACTAGACCTAATCACAAACTAATACATTGTTGATGTCGCCGCCGGAAACCGCATACCTATGTCTCGCTTTTGACTCTGTCAAGCGAGACAGTAAAATTGTAAACTTTGTGGACCGCACCAAATCTTTACAAATTCTTTTAATTTTGTTTTGAAAACACACCAGGGCGGATCCAGCCATTTTAAAAGGGGGGTCCCAACCCAGGATAAAGGGGTTCCAACTATATGTCCCCATTCAAATGCATTAATCGTCCAAAAAGGGGAGTTCCAACCCCAGAACCCCTCTGGATCCGCCACTGCACACAATCAGAATCAGAAACAAAATAAAATATGAAAGCCAGCAAACTAACGACAATCACCGAAATACCAGATCACCTGTGTCATAGACCCATTGGTGGCCATGGGCTGTTTTCTGCACTGTGGTTTGGTTGTCGTCTCTTCCAACACAGTCCCCACTTCCATGATCACCCTCCATGACATAGGACAAACGCATTCAGAACCTGGCAGGGTTAACAATGTTTGTTAGCGCCCTGTCCTCCATATGACTCAAGAGGTGGTCAATTTTATTGATGACCCACTTTTTGTGATATTTTTAAGATAAAATTCTCACCAGAAAGACACAACAAAGTATATAAGCCCAGCCCTGATATAAAGCTGTTATCAGTGAGCACAGCAAAACGGTAAACTACAGGCTCCATGCGCCTAAAATACTGATGTTTTTCTTTCAAATCTTCTTTATTGACATACAATATTCAAGCCATATTTTACACACCAAGGACCATCGATCATGTCACTTTGGTTTGAATTGATTCAGTAGTTTCAGGAAGCTCTTTTAACTAGAGACAATAGATGAGGCTCTCAAGAGCCTGACTCGTTCACCTGTAGTTTTTTATTTAAATTTTTCATCAACGTTTTTTTTTTGCTTGCAAGTTAAAATGTATAATTAATAAGTGTGGACACAAACCAGTGTGGAAAATATCCAGCATTCTGAGAATATTACATGGCAATTAGGACAGGTGAGCTAAAACAATAAACGAAAAGCAAATATGAATACAGCCACAAATGACCACTAAAATTATAAATAAGATTTTGAGTTGTGAAAAGAGGATAAAATGTATGTACTGTATCCAAGCCCTGTCTTTAACATGGGACTGTTATGTTACAGCACAACATAAGTACAAACATGATATATTTTTTCAAATAGACTTCCTGTATGTATCAGTGTATTTTTTATTCCACATTGGCTAAAAGTTTAAAATTTATTGATTTATATCTCACAAAACATGTATAACTTGCTTAATTTTTGTGCATGTCCTAATTCAGGAACGTCTAGGTAGCTTTTGTAAGTCTTGTACGTTTTTGTTATCTTGGTTCGTATCTGTTTTGAAGTGAAGTGACGTCAAAGTTCCTTTTTGTACTAGCATACATTAATGAATAAGGTCCTAATCTTGCTTCTGGGTGTTGGATTATGGATTGTGTTGAAGGCCCATTGCTGGCCTTAAGCTATTTTCTGTTTTGTTTTCAGGTTGTTGTCTCTTTGACACATTCCCAGTTTCCATTCTTTGTTTATAGTACAAGTCAAAACGGGTACTATGCCAAACATTTTGTTCCATGATGAACATGACTATATACTTATTTGTAGATCTTACTTTACTAAACATTTTGTTTACAACATATATTTGCCTATAATAATTTGAAAATAATAACCAAAACTGCAAAATTTTCTTAAAATTATCAATTCAAGGGCAATAACCTAAAAATCAGTTATCTAATTGTTGATGCCATCGTACCCAGAAAAGAAATCCGATGTCTCACTTTCCCCAACTTTCATCGCAGGCGAGAAAAATAGATAGTCAATTAATTATAGCTTCTCATACTAAATAAACTGCTTCGCTGAGCGCAGCTGGATACGCCCGCAGAGGTCCAACCCTGAACAATTGGCGCAAAAATGGACACAATATTCAAGCCTGATACAGGTCTGAATTTGGATTGTAATTAAATATTTGACATATTATAGGTTTCTGAATAAATGTAGTCAAAGAACTTGAAATTGGTTATATGAATTGAATTTATATTCAATTAAAGATTTCTTGCTGTTGTGCAATACACTGTACACTGTGCTGTTGCGCAATACTTAGTAAATCTGTTGTCAGACTATAAAGTTCAATTAATTCTCAATGTCCTATTAGAAATTTATGAAAATCAAAAGGGAGCTTACATCAATAGATATAAACAATTCCCTAATGTTTCATGAGAATTGCTAACAGCATTTTTGAGTTATTGTGCGAAAACTGGAAAATCCCCCCTTTTTTAATGAATTAACCCCATAACTCAAAAATGTAAAATGTAAAATTTATAAAATTCTAAAGGGAGCTTACATCAATAGCTATAAACAATTCACCAAAGTTTCATAAGAACTGCTGAAAGCATTTTTGAGTTTTTTGCGAAAAACTGGAAAATCCCCCTTTTTTAATGAATAAAACCCTTTAACTCGGAAACGTAAAATCTAAAATTTATAAAAATCAAAAGGGAGCTCATGTCAATAGATATAAACAATTCACCACAATTTCTTGCAAGTTGGTGAAAGCATTCTTGAGTTATTGTCCGAAAACTAAAAAATCCCCCTTTTTTTAATGAATAAAACCCCATAACTGGAAACATAAAATCTCAAATTTATAAAAACAAAAGGAGCTCACGTCAATAGATATAAACAATTCACCAAATTTATGCAAATTGGTTAAAGCGTTTTGAGTTAATGTCCGACATGTTGATGATGGACGGACAGACGGACATTGGTATACCATAATACGTCCGTAAACGGGCGATAAAAATAAAATTATTCATGTTTATAAATAAGTAAAAGACCAACAAAGATTAAGTCACATATACATGTTCATAAGACTATATATTAAACTGAGTATTCAAAATGAATTAATTATTTCGTTTTCATACACTCAAATGGAAATAAAGTTAGGTCTTTAAATAGGAATATATAACTCCTTACACACTTTGTTCCTTCTGAAGAAGCTAATTAGGAACTGACGAAATTAATAAATATCAGTCATTTCTTATGATTCAAAACAGCATCTGTATGTAACTCCTTCCATTATACAAACTTCCACAATCAGATGAGTCTCCTGCAAAAATAGAAATGGAGAGATGAAATAACGAATAAAACATTTTATAGCAACTAAAGATAAACTGTTTTATTAAAATCAAATATTCTCAAAATGGCACATAATTTGGTAAAAGGTTCTTAAATGGATCTATTTCAAAAGTCTTTCTTCTTTGTTAAAATAAATATCTTCATGAGAGTACATTCTTGGCTTCAAAATCACCACATTTTTAGAAACATTGTCAAAATGCAATGATTTTGTGCATTTTTAGGAACTAAAAGCTTGAGGAAACCTTTGGCGACAACCTAGGATCCAAAGTGTTCTATAACCATAAGTTGCAAATGATGATATTGAAGCCCCAGACACAAAACTTTCTGGATCGTGGGTGGCAGCCAAAGTAAATTGTGCGAAAACTGTTTTAAAAGAATCCTTCAAAATTTTACCAAATGTAATGGTACAACACAAATTATGCACACTTAAAGAGTCAATACTTCTTAATTCTTAATGTGATGTGCCAAAATGAAGTTATTTTGTATTAATAGTAATATCTAAACTATTTCTTTGAGAAATTTGTAGTATTTTGGCCAGTTTACAAAACATCAAAATCTTAGGGCCAATTTTAACCCTTTTGAACTTATTCCTTTACCACTGTGATTTACATTGAAAACCACCTATTTCACCTGTACTATGAAGACACTTTAATATCTATATTCAATCAGTTTTTTCCAGTTACATTATTCTAAGTGACCAACAGTGAATAAACAATCTGTAAATTAAAAAATGAAATTTTTCACTACATGCAGTATTATTTTTTGAACTGGAAAAAGAGTTTTTTGTTCAAGTAATGTTATTTGTTCCACATTCTGTCATGTCTATTATGTGATCAAGGTATTGTATAAGGTATGGGGTTTGCTCATTATTGAAGGCCATTTGTTGACTTACTGTTAATTGTGTCATTAAAACTCTGTTGGATAGTTGTCTCATTGGCAACTATACCACATATATCCTTATTTCATCATGTTTATACATTATACTTGTTCTCTGCTTTAGTATATATTGAATTGTTTGAGAAATTGAAGAAATTGATTTTTTTTCTCCTCTTAAAATCACTCAAGGTTTATCTGTGTAAAATGTTGTATATGGAAATGGTATTATGAATTTACAATATGTCTTAACTGTTCTGTGTAAAATTAAGATATTAAATTAAAACACGAAAAAATGAACACTGCTTTGTGCTAGACAGAACCACTTATATTCAGCTTTTAACATGTAATTTCTAATGTAAACAGTCTACAGGCAGACATAAAGGGCTTAACATATATCAGACATTTCACAGAGGTGGATTTAGGAGGCCAGGCCCCTACTGATGGAGCTACAATGTATTGATAGTGCAGACTTTTACCCATTTCACTTCAAACATTATCTACCTTGGGGAGGGGTTCAACTCTTGGATCCACATCAGTTTAATTATTGTCCTTAGCTGACCAAGTATTTACTCTAGTTATGCCCTTAAAGCAGGGTGCTTTGCAGAGAGGCAACACATACCATTTTTCAAGTAAATAGATTGACTTGGCCTCTGATTCAACTTATTACTTCCCATGATTCATGCCAGCTGCATGCTGTACAGATTCTACATGTATAACAGCAAGAATCACTGAGGCAGTTCATATTTTGTACCTGTAAACATGAATGTGTAAAAGTAGAAGAAGAATGTACAATCATAACAATGTATTTCTATTAAATAGGTAATTGCAATTTTGCCATGGCTGATTGGTGTCCTATTTTATGTAACTTTGCTATTGTGGAAATATGTACTGTGAATAAAAGATACTGCTAGTGTATGTATGCTGAGACAGCAACCAATTAGGACACAAATCACTAAATGACATCTACATGCTCTTTGGTCAGGTTGTCTCTTTGACACATTCCCCATTTCCATTTTCAATTTTTAATTACATGTACATATAAATTTTGGATAGATAATCAGATGGACAAATATGATAGCCAGGCAACTGACCTTGTCTATGGATTATACCTTCTGATAGCTACCAAACACACTGCATAAAATAACATTATGATTCAAGCTGGACATGTTGTTTTGTACATCATGCAAGTAAAACACTAATTATCAGATTATTGCATCATGGTTGTAAATTGCAAATCACTTTTGCTTCTTAACATCCTTTTCAGAATAAGGGACTATTTCTAGAGTTGGGCATGTACTGGGTGGTAAACAATTATTGATGTTGTGTTTCATTAGCATATCAATAAAATAACAACATGCAACATGTGCAACTGAAAACTCGTTATTTTGTTTACTGATCTCACTATTTTAACATTCAATATAATTTAACCATGATATATCAATTATATTTTAAGTTAAAAGTTAAAAAATAAGGAATTTATTCTTTTATACGACAGAATATAGAAAAGTTGAAATCCCAATTACCTGGGATTTCAATTTTAATATTTTCAATAGCATTACTTTTTACAGCCTGGTTTAATATATTTGCACTGTGTGATTATTATAGGCATATAGATAAACTGAAAGATCAAGATAATAAATAAATTATGGCAAAGTAGCACAATATTCTACTTGATACGATCTGCATAACCAACCTTTTTGGAAATCATAAATAACATTTTCTAGCATAGACCGCCATATTTTGCATTAGGTAATGAGTTGTTTCCCTCACTGATTTTGCTGTGTCAAAATGACCTAAATATGAAGGACAGTATAGCCCTGAAAATTGTATATCCCGTTTTACACATGACATTTACATGGGAAAAGCTTCCATTGGAATGTATCACCATTGCGACAATTAATTTGTTTCTGAATTTATAGGCGGATCCAGGGGAACTGGTAGAGGCGGATTTAGGTTCACTAAAGCATGACTGGAGTGGGCCCCCTCTTAGTCAGTGGGCCTGCTCTTATTTAAAATTTCTGGATCAGCCACTGCCTGGGGGGGGGGCTGCCCCCCTTTTGTGGGAAAAATTTGGGTGATTATAAAGGGAGTCACTGAAGCATAATTGACTGGAGAGGGTCCTCCTTAGGTCAGGCAGCGCCCCCCTTAATATAAAAAGTTCTGGATCCGCCACTGGCATTGTTATTTACTGACTGTTTTAATTTGATTTCCTACCACTACGGTCATTCAAGTACAACAGTATCAACATTTGATGTCGGGTTTAAATTTATCCACATAAACATAATACAGATATACTGTTTCCAGATGAGATGGACTTTGAACAATCGTCGTTATCTATTGAAAATTAGTGGATCCATCTTTTAGACGAAATTTTCGAAATATAATGACCCCACCCCCTTTTATAAGTTGAAAAAGGCTACATTTTCTTTTTTCCTTTTCTACAACAGCAAAAGGGATATCCCTCATTTTGGGATGGGGAGGGTTCCCAAGCTGTTTAGTTGTAAATCAGGTCATTACTTTTCTGGATTGAATTGTTGCATAATTTTCATGTCGGGGGGACTGTTTACAGCCAACAAGGCTTTTCCTCATTTTTGAAGGCTGTATGGTTTCCTAAAATTGCTTACATCCATGTACTTAATTTGAACTTTGTTATTTATATAAATAAATCCCTTGTCAATGTTACATGTACAACAATCAGACATCAACCCAATGCCAAACTGAATGTTGTTGTTGTTGTTATTGGTTTTGGTAGGCGACTTACTTATGTAGTAATTGCGCCTTAAATTCATATAACATAAATATTTTGTATATACGCTCAGTCCTTAAACTATTTTTAGTATTACAAAGTTAATGTAATTGAAAGACATCTAGAGGTCAATATACAGTTTTGAACAATAAACAAATAATAAAAAAGATACAGTGGTTTATTGAAAAGAATTATTATTACATGCATTTGCAAGATTTAAAATATTATATCTTTCACAATTTTTTAGTTATAGGTTCCACCTACCATTTTGAAAAGGATGTCAATTAGAGAAGCCAATACTTTAATTTTGGGACATTGATTTAAAAACAACAAATAGAGTCTTTTAGAGGGGTATTTGATTGGTCGTAGATTTCGAATCATATTTTATTATGACCTCAGATTTGGACATCCTCTTGAGGAATGGAGGTTGATTAGAGATCTAAAGTCAATCTGAGTCTTATATAAGTATACATATATTATTGATTCAGTTGTGAGGGTAAATAGACACTGATAACATTTTATAGTTTTGAATGTTTGTTCAATATTCACCAGTTTACTATGATAGGTAGAAGTATGTTCTTATTTCAAACATAGGGACACTCAGCCTACATGTATATCAATTTGTTCATGAAGTGATTGTTACATGTTAGGTTAGAATGATTTTACCACAAATTTGTAAGTTTTAACCAGTATATATTATATACAAACAAATGTACTGAAAATATAAAAAAATCTTTTTTTTTCAGGCTTTCTGATCCATGTAGTATGGCATGTTTGTCAGATGTGGTTATTGCGGATGGTCCTGGGTGTTCATGAAGGACCTGAAGTACAAAGTATATCACTGGATTAAGCTCTTTGTCTAAGTGTATTATTAAAGTGCTTTGCTTTGAGCTCAGTTCATTGTTATGCAATTCATTCTTAGTGAAATAAAAGATTTGACAGACAACTCTCATCTGCACAAGAAGTTGTTGACGTAGTATTCATTCTATGTAAGTAGTAATGGGGAGATAAAGGCATTTTATTTACATTTGATCCAAACATTTTTTTGTCCAGAAGCCAAATGAAATAAAAGGACAGTTCCAATGTCCCCAGGGTTACACTTATTTAATATTTCCAAGGGACATAACTCTTTTTTAAAAAGTCGATCATCCACCAACTTGTCCGAGATATTGCTGATATTAACCTTTAGTTGTACCCGTGAGAGCGCTAACGAGGCCATTTTTCATAAATTTAATATTTCTACGAGGCATAACTCTTTAAAAAAAAAGTTGATTTTCAACCATTATGGAACTTGTCCAAGTTATTGCTGATATAAACCTGCAGTAGAAGTTTTATAAAAAATCTGACAAGAATTGTACCCGTGAGAGCGCTAACGAAGCCATTTTCTATAAATTAAATATTTTCAAGGGGCATAACTCTTTTGAAATAAGTCAATACCACTATTATAGAACTTGTCCGAGATATAGCTGATATTAACCTATAGTATAGGTGTTATAAAAATCTGGCAAGAATTGTACCCATGAGAGCACTAACAAGACGGAAAGGACGGACACACGGAGGCACAGACAGATGCCTGGTATTTCCATGTCCCCTGCAACGCGTTATGCAGGCGACAAAAAAAGCACAAATTTACCAAACAATGCTACACGTGCTTCTAGCAATATGATGCTAGGTGGTTTTGTTACACTTTTTTTAAACATCTGTACTGCGTGTGAATGGTCATTCACTATGTAAAATAAAAGGACAAAATTCATAAAGCCTATCTTATTGATTTTAAAAATCATGGTCTTTATACGCCCGTTTACGGGACGTATTATGGTATACCGTTGTCCGTCTGTCCGTCGTCAACATGTCGGACATTAACTCAAAAACGCTTTAACCAATTTGCATAAAACTTTGGTGAATTGTTTATATCTATTGACGTAGCTCCCTTTCGCTTTTTATAAATTTTAGATTTAACGTTTCCGAGTTGTGGGGTTTTATTCATTAAAAAAAGGGGGATTTTCCAGTTTTCGGACAATAACTCAAGAATGCTTTCACCAACTTGCAAGAAATTTTGGTGAATTGTTTATATCTATTGACATGAGCTCCCTTTCGATTTTTATAAATTTTATATTTTACGTTTCCGAGTTACAGGGTTTTATTCATAAAAAAGGGATTTTCCAGTTTTCAGACAATAACTCAAAAATGCTTTCCGCAGTTCTCATGAAACTTTGGTGAATTGTTTATATCTATTGATGTAAGCTCCCTTTAGAATTTTATAAATTTTAGATTTGACATTTCCGAGTTATGGGGTTTTATTCATTAAAAAGGGGGGATTTTCCAGTTTTTAGACAATAACTCAAAAATGCTTTCAGCAATTCTCATGAAACTTTAGTGAATTGTTTATATCTATTGATGTAAGCTCCCTTTTGATTTTCATAAATTTCTAATATGACATTGAGAAGTAATTCAACTTTTTGTTTGAAAATGTGTCGGGCGTATCATGCGCTCATGGCGCAGCTGTTTATTAAGAATATATTTCATTGTTTGACATTTATCATTCATTTGGTAATTTCTTAATTTGTGTGAATTAACAGTAAATGTCAATTACAGCACTTTCATAGCACAACAAAACTAGCTTACTGTACTGGACTGACATATTTGTATCCATATAACAAAAATATCTTGAAACAAGATAAAATTGAGAATGGAAATGGGAATGTGTCAAAGAGACAACAACCCGACCACAGAACAGACAACAACAGAAGGTCACCAATAGGTCTTCAATGCAGCGAGAAATTCCGCACCCGGAGGCGTCCTTCAGCTGGCCCCTAAACAAATTTAAAACGTTTAATCCCGCTGCAAATGTTTGCACCTGTCCTAAGTCAGGAATCTGATGTACAGTAGTTGTCGTTTGTTTATGTAATTTATACGTGTTTCTCGTTTCTCGTTTTTATATCTACTAGACCGTTGGTTTTACCGTTTGAATGGTTTTACACTAGTACTTTTGGGGCCCTTTATAGCTTGTTGTTCGGTGTGAGCCAAGGCTCCGTGTTGAAGGCCGTACATTGACCTATAATGGTTTACTTTATAAATTGTTATTTGGATGGAGAGTTGTCTCATTGGCACTCACACCACATCTTCCTATATCTATATATACTAGTTCAGTGATAATGGACGTCATACTAAACTCCAAATTATACACAAGAAACCAAAAGTAAAAATAATACAAGACTAACAAAGGCCAGAGGCTCCTGACTTGGGACAGGCGCAAAATGCGGCGGGTTAAACATGTTTATGAGATCTCAACCTCCCCTATACCTCTAGCCAATGTAGAAAAGTAAACGCATAACAATACGCACATTAAAAGTCAGTTAAAGAGAAGTCGGAGTCCGATGTCAGAAGATGTAACAAAAGAAAATAAACAAAATGACAATAATACATAAATAACAACAGACTACTAGCAGTTAACTGACATGCCAGCTCCAGACCTCAATTAAACTGATTGAAAGATTATGTCTTCATCATATGAATATCAGGCACAATCCCTCCCGTTAGGGTTTAGTATCATACCATCATAAAATATATGAGAAGAGCATAACCCGTGTTATGCCAACAACTGGTTTTAAATAAATGTGTTTAGTTCCGATGCAAAGACCCTATAAGTGAATCAATATTAAAGCCAAAATATGCAATCTTTAATGACCTGACAACAGTATCGCAACTATATCCCTTCTTAATAAGTATATTTAAAGGTTTAGTTAGCTTCTGAGGTGAATACTGACATTTTGTGCTTTATAAAGAATATTACCATAAAAGATTGGATGTGAAATACCTGAACGTATAAGAAGTCTGCATGTTGAGCTATATTTACGAATGATGTCCTTGTACCGATGATAAAATTTAGTAAATGTTTTGACTAGTTTGTGATATCGAAAACCCTGGTGTAATAATTTTCAGTAATACATAAATTTCTTTCGTTAAAATCTAAAACGTTGTTACATACACGAGCGAATCGTACAAGTTGAGATATATAACACCGTAAGATGGTGACAAGGAACGTCACCATCTAAAATGGATAATTAACGATAGGAAATGAAAATCATCTCTTTTATCATAAATTTTGTATTAAGCTTTCCGTTAATGATATAGATATCAAGGTCGAGGAAAGGGCAGTGGTCATTGTTAGTATTAGCTTTATTTAAAGTAAGTTCAACAGGATAAATTTCTTTAGTATACATACTGAAGTCGTCATAATTGAGAGCCAATATATCATCCAAATATCTAAAAGTATTATTAAATTTTTGTATCAGATGTTGTTTCGATGGGTCTTTGCTGATTTTAGTCATAAATTGTAACTCATAGCAATACAAAAACAGGTCCGCAATAAGTGGTGCACAGTTAGTCCCATTGGAATTCCGATAACCTGACGATATACGGAATCTCCAAAGCGAACAAAAATATTATCTAGTAAAATTCAAGGGCAGATATAGTATCAAAGCATGTCCAATTGACATAGTTCTTTGTTTATTGCTACTAAAAATGACCTAAAAGAGTTAGAACATATGTATTCACATTCTGACTTTTAAATGCCCAATTAATTAGGTGTGTGAATTTTTCTTAATGAGAATGTGAGGCAATGTGGTATACAGGGTAGAAAAATCAAAACTTTGAACAGATTCAAAATCACCAATATAAGCATGCAATTTATCAAGTACTTCCAACGAGTTTTGACACTCCAAAAGTAATTAATTCCACTACTAGTATTTTCAAAGGCCTTATTTGAACAATTTATTATCAGGTTTTTGATTGTACCAAGTGAACTGGTAAGAAGAATAGACAATTTAGTAGTGGAACAATGGCTTGAAGACGAAATAAATCTATATTTGTAAGGTGTTTTATGTAGCTCGGAAGCCAGTACATAGTTGGGACTTTCATTGTATTTGGTTCTGCTTGTAAAGAGGTAGCTAAAAGTTTATGTTTGTTACAGGTGTCGTTTTCTGAAAATGGAGTCAGTTGGAATGTTGGTGAATTGGTGATTTCTTTTTCAGAACCTCAATGTAAAATTTACGTCAAACAATAATGATATTATTAGCAGCTTTATCGGCCGGGACAAAACAAATTCCTTGGCTAGTTCTTTAAGTTTATGTTTGATACGAGAAATAGGTTTATTATGGTTGTTGTTAAGAGTAAAATGTTCTTTAAAATGTTGAATACGTATATCAACTATGTTCATTACTGAATTAAAAAGAGTCCAAAGATTTTTGTCAGCTTTTTCCCGTTTTATCCATTTCAAACAGTAGGTACGGAGTGAGTTGTGGATGATATTACGACACTCATTCCAATTAATGATTGACGGGGGACGATATTTAGGTCCTTTACTGAGGAATGATTTTAACTCTCGGTCTTGAACGATGTTAAGATCTCCTGTTATAACATGGGAAATGGGTCCATAAATGTATTCGGAATTACTGCAATTACATGAAGTTGGTGTATTTTCACTGATATTAACATCTTTACACAATTGGCTATAATTAAACACATATTTCCGGGTAGATTTCTTGTAAATATAACAAATAAGAGGGAGCTCAGTATTATCAAAATATCCAGGAATTTGTTCTTTAACAGAATGGTCGTTAAAATACCGGCAATATTTACAAAATCAAAACCTTTATTGACATACTTTATTTTAATAAAATGTTTTTATGATCTTCAGGGCGATCAATTTTGGGAAACAGTTTAGAATAACAATATGCCATTATAATTTGAACGATTTCATACTTAGGACTGCTATATGAAATTGTGTTGCAATCCTTTAAAATTTTGTTTAACTTATTAACCGGTAATGAACAGAGCTTTGTTAACAGATAATGTCTGCCGTTGTTTTTGAAATAGAAATTAGGTCCGAAATATTGGTATGATTGGTCCGAAATTTTCTTTGATTGCGATTTTTCTACGACCATGAGAACGGTTTTACGAACAGTTTTAGAAACTATATCCAAAATGTTAACAGAATCGGTTCTTGATATATTACCAATTCCCATGATATTATCATTAAGACCGAGAGGGTAGACTGTCTGTAATTTTTAATCCAATTTAATTCAATTATTTTCCGTGATCGTACAAACTTTGAATGAGATTCACCAGGCTGCTTATTTACTACTTCTAAAGGTTGAACTGTTAAATATTTAATAGGATGATTGTGCTTCTTACGGTGTTGATAAATGATACTTTTGAATTTATTGGGTCTTTTAAAACGATACAGGTGTTCTTGCGTGCGTTTAGATAAATATCGTCCAGTTTCACCTACGTACTGAATACCGAATCCGGTTTGTTTCATGTGAGTAAATAGATAATACTGTTTGTTTTTCAAGTTATATCAGTTTCAAAATTTAAAGAAAATGTGCGACCATTAAACGTGGACCTTACCATATTGTTGGTGGAAAGACGGGGACATGTTAGTCATTTTTTGGCATGACACTTATCGATAGAAGGGTAACCACGATTTTTATTGTTAAAAATGTTAGCGATGGTAGTATTTTTAGATAAGCGATTTTGAAGATTGAGACGTGTAGATACCCTTTGAACGAGTTTAGTATTTAATATTTTTCCATTTCTAAGCTTCATATTTGTTTTTGTTTGTGGATTT
>JAASAO010001786.1:0-89475 GCA_017311375.1 Mytilus coruscus | reverse complement strand
GCATGACAAAAGAGATGCAGTAGAGAGCAACCTTAATATTTCTTAGAAAATACTTTTTCGGAACTGTAATGAAAAGTATGGTTATAAACAAAATACATTTTTTTTCCAGTTAGAAACATATTTTTTATGAATCAAAATTTTAACAAATGTTGGAAACAAATTTACATAAAACCTTTTTAAATGTATCAATATTCTGTGTTGTAAAATCTTATAGATTTTGTTTTTCGGGATTTTTCCCAATATGTTTAAGAAATCTGTAGCATAATTTTAAAAATTTGTTTAGATTTTATTTCGGAATTTTTCCCGAAATGGGTAAAAAAAATCTATGTAACATGTGTGTGCCTGATAATAGATTTATATTTTCGGGATTTTTCCCGAAATGTGAAAAGAAATTATTAGTCATGAGTTCTAGCATATACGTTCAGTTTTCGGGATAAATCCCGAAATATTTAAAGACGTCTGTGTTATACATTTTGCATTTAGTTTATTTTTGTCGGGATTTTTCCCGAAATGTGTTTCAGATCTGTTTGTCAAAACGCTTTGCCAACATATATATTATAAATAATCATGTTGAAAATGATTTCGGGACATTTCCCAAAAATAAAAAGTTGTCACATATACATCTTTACCACAAATATTATAAAACTTTCATACATTTTGGGAAATTTCCGAACATTAAATGTAATTTTATCAATTATAAGAATAAAAACATGGAATATTGTAAAATTGTGTGTTTCCTTATGAAATCTGCATTTATTTATGGTAAACATTGAAAAGATTATAAAAAGGAATAAAATGGATTTTACTCTTTTAAAATAGAGTCAGTTATATACAGTATTACATTAAAGACTACAAAATAAAATCTTCCAAGCTCTGCCGATTTTATTCATAAAGGGGAGCAATCCCTGATAAACACAGAGAAAGTTTCGTCCGTTTTATGTAAAATATTTAATATCTTAACACGACTGAACATGCTGAACACGATCTTACAAAACTAAACAGATTTTTACCTTTAACCAGAACGGGGTCTGATCAAGTCTTAATCGAATGCTAGAACAATCTGTCTTGTTTATCTTGACACGACTAAACGGACTGAACACGATATATCGGAACAGCGTCTGAAAGTCTGAAAAGGTCTTTACGTTTTTCCTAGCGGTAAATTCAGTCGATTAAGACTTGATCAGACCAAAATGACCGTTTCAGACTGAAATATTGCTACTAGTGCAAGCCATCTAGGTTCTTAACCAGTCCATGTTATTCTCCATTATAAATATACTGTCCTCCACATTTTTCTTCAGCATTAACAGATTAGGGTGTCTGCAATAATTTGCAAGCATTTTTTTTGGGACTTGAAGATCGTCACTTTTTAAGACGATCAGCAGTTTATTTTAAACAAAATCATGTCAACTTATTTTTTTCTGACCAATCAACTATTTTATCCTTCAATGACAAACATGGCTCGTACTATCATAGAAAACATATACAATGTCGTGCTCTGAATGTGACATTTCGACTTCTTCCACAAATCCAGTCTAATTCGCCGCTTGAATCAGTTAAAGTTGTATTTCCATCAGTACATGCGCATTTGCTTTCACCCTATTACACGTATTTCTTCTCTTTACTTCCAGATGCATTTTCGTCTTGACTCTCAATTACTGATATATTATCTTCAACTGCACTATTGGTACCACGAGCAAATGCTCTAGCATCAGCTCGAACCTAGCGCCAACTATTCAAGTATGACATGCTTTACAAACCTTGAAAATGTTAAAACAATAAAAGTTTTTGTCTAACATTTTATTTTTCTAACTGTGCCAAAACCTTTCACTTCTCGCATGTGATACAATATATCTGCTTTCAGTGTAAAACCTTATGCTGCCTCGCAAACATCCAGCATTGTAATTACAAAAGTAAATATACTATGAAAACCTGAACATATTTAAACATACAGATGTACTTATTCGTACAATATAAACATGTCTGATCAGGTGAATGGAATGTATGGCCGAAACCTGGAAGGTATCATGTATTTTAACCTTAATAATTTCAGGTGCAGGAAAATTAATCAAACTATATATTTCCGCATGATATTAGTGCATGTATGTGAGGCATTTTATAATATTCGCAGTGAAAATAAACTTCTTGTTTATGCAATACTTTTAATAATACGTCTAGAATTAAAAAAAAAAAAAAAACGTACAATTTATGTTTACTCATCTTTTTAACATCTTTTCTTATGACATGTTTTTCTGCTATGTAATACATGACAGAATAACAAAAGCATGTATTCCTATTTTGTGGATATAATTGGGGTTCAAATAAAGATAACAACATCATATATACCCTAGCTGGATATCACACATGTTCCTGTAAAACTTTGATGTCACAAGACCACTTGCACAAGACATAGTAGAAAAAATGTCTGACGCCGAAAAATGAAAGTGATTGTTGTATGAACATGATGAAGCCAACAGTTTGTGTGACTCAAATGCTTGGGGCAAGTGTCACAGTTTATCAATTCGCGAAAAGGTCAATTGTAAAATAGGAATACATTACATTTTTGAACTCGGACTGTCTATGACGACAACTCAGACCCCGTCGAAAAGTCAACTCGGACCGTCTATCAATTCAACTCGAACTGTCTATCAATTCAACTCGGACCGTCTATAACATGTATAATGCAAACTCAGACAAAGTATAAAAGGACAATTTTTACTTATACATATAATTTGTTGAATATTTTCGACGATATAAAGAGAAGTCAGGCCTCCTATAAAGGAAAAAATTGTTTGGACTATAAATGACAAAACACCTCGGACCGTGTACGCTGATTGTATAGACGGTTTGAGTTGACTTTTGAAGGGGTCTGACCGCAATTTTAAGAGGATCATTAGCCAAAACTATATCTCTGATATCGCTACTATGTGGATTATATGTAGTTATACAGTTTGAAAATTCCATCAAATTCTGATTCTTTGGGTATTTCAACCATTTTTTCAAGTGATGTTAAGGAAAAGACAAACTGAAATTAAAAAAAAAAAAACATGAAACTGTACGATTTGTGTACAATCCTTTTATTCACCTCTAGCTGGTTGCACTAATCTTGATGATGATCTTCTAGCTGGTTTAATCAATCTTGATGATGATTGTCGTTACTTTTCCACGATTTCGCGCCTAGTTTTCAAATGTTCCGTCCGTAGTACTATGCATCATGATTACAGAATATATGGAATATAAATACCTTGAACTCCACTATCAAATAGTCTCTACACCGCACACACAAATAATTATTTATCAATTATCCGTGCATACACATCACACTCAACTGTACCTATTTATTTTTTTTTTTTGCACGAAAGATAACGAATAAACCGATTATATTACGAACATTAAAACTATCAATTAAATTCTTTAAAGGATAAATTGATGATATTACGTCATATATTTATTAAAGTGAAAGGATAATATATAATTTAACATGATACTATGTACACACCTTTATTTCCTACCAGCTGGTTTAATTTAACTTCATGATGATTTTCTTCACTTTTCCACTAGTTCGCGCCTAATTTTTAAACCAAATTTAATGTTGGTTTCTTCCTTAGACTATGCATCATGATTATGGAATATAAAATCCGTGGAAAAGACTCTCAAAAAGTCTCTAAACAGAACGTATAAATGAATATTTATCGAATACCCGTGCATAAACCTCACACTCGACTTATTTTTTATTTATTTGCACGAACGATTACACCGATTATAATAAAAAAATTAAAAATGATCCATTAAATCATTCAAACAGTGTATTGATGATTGCTTCATATAAAGTGGCGCAAAGGAACCTTGTAAATGTGTATGTTGTTGTAATCTGGCATATCCGATGTTATGTATCGTAGAAGAGGGCTATATTAAACATTTATTTTAAGGTTCATTAAATTATTTATAGAACAATAGGAAAAAACAGTAATGGGAAAGGATAATATAAAATTTAAGAATTTATGTCCGTGTACACGTGTGATTTCAATATTTTGGATACAATGAGACTTTCGACCGGCATATGGCATCCGCCGTTGTGTTGACGTTGTATAAGTTCTCGACAAAAGAAAGGTAATACTGTGGATTAATTGTTATTCGTTGGGTACAAATTTTCGTGGATTTAGTTGGTACAGACAGAGAGACGAAATATACATGAGGGACATTCAAACTCATAAGTCGAAAATAAACTGATATCACCATGGATAAAAAGAAAAGACCAACAAAAATAGTACACAAAGCACAACATAAAAAACTAAAGACTAAGCAACTTGATCACCACCTTAAAATGGGGTATTCTCAGGTGCTCCGGAAGGGTAAGCAGATCCTACTCCACATGTGTGAGCAGCAACCCTGTATCAAGGAAATCATGATAAGAAATACAAGCCCAGGAATATCGTATCAATTGAAAGATATATACTCCGTATGCAGTCGCTGCTTGAATATTGCTACATAGATATGGAAACTTTACAATTAGGAAGCTGGAATCATCTCTTTTGTCGTAAAGTTTTGTTTTCAACCGACCCTCATTGTCAATTTTAGATGCAAATCAAGGTACAAAATGTATGAGGCAGACTTAACTGTATCTAATCTATTGTATCCATCATATCAAGTTCGATGGGATAGATACGTTAAACATAGTCACAAATTTTGAATTATTTAGTTAAAGCAAATCATCTATATAGCAGAAAGTAAAGTAACAGGTGAGCCACGACTTTAAATTGGGAAGCTGGAATCATCTCTTTGTCGTAAAGTTTTGTTTTCAACCGACCTCATTGTCAATTTTAAGATGCAAGTCAAGATACAAAATGTATGAGGCAGACTGAACTGTATCTGTTGTCTCCCTTATATCAAGTTCGATGGGATAGATGCGTTCAACATAGTTATCAAAATTTGCAGACTTGGCAAAACCACGGAATCAAAGATCCACGAAAATGCATTTTTTTTATGAATACAGGAAAATTGGTACCCACGAAAATAAATGAATCCACAGTATAGACGTCGTTGTATAACCTCGGACGGACGTTTGCCAGCCGACGTTGCGACCTATTGTCAACCAAATATCCAAGTCTGTACAACCTCGGGTGCCTGCTAGGGTAGTTTTAGTCACATTTAAAAAAAATCATTTATTTTACAAAACTAGAACATGATATGTTTTCAGCATGTCAGGTCATTACTTCTTTGTTTGGATTATAAATAATGAACATTATTGTTCCGTATGCTTTCTTTCAAAAGTTTCCTTGAATTAAAAATAAAACACATAAACTTTGAGATCTGAACGATGTTTAAATCAATCTTTTTAAAGTTTAAATTAGTACATACATTCGAATTGTTAAAAACATTTATACAATTCTAATTTAGGTCAATATTAAATATCAGACTTCAAACGTTAATTCAAATATCATTTGCATGGTCTGTCAGTTTTCTATTGAAAGATATAAGGTATACTATTTAAAGTTTGATTTAAATTTCAACCAATTATTCTTTATTCTATATTTGTTGCAACGTAAGGTACAAAAATACATTAGAAATATTGAGGATTTTCCACATGAAACAGAAACTATCATTTTCAAGTTCAATAAAGGCGCGGAATCCGTTGTGTTAAAAGGGAAGTTATATCAAATAATGTTTCACTTCAACAATAAATATGTGATAATATTGTACAAAAGACACTTTGTACTTTCAAGTCAATAAAGGCAACAGTGCGGAATCCGTTGTGTTTAAAGGAAGTTATATCAAATAATGTTTCACTTCAACAATAAATATGAGATGATATTGCACAATAGACACTTCGTACTTTCAAGTCAATAATTTATAATGGACAACAATAAACATTCATTTCAGCATCTTTGTCTTATTTGACTCTGAATGAAGTAGTCTCAGGTAAGCATATTTATTTTTATTAACATTGTCAGTTATACGTATGATTAATCAACAACAAAAAATAAATTTTAAAATGAAACAACAAACACAAATCAATAACATGATTTCGCTAAACTTAAATATTCAATCTTGATCAATTGATTTTGATTGTAAATGTCCTCAGGGAGGTCTAAAATAATGAAAAAAACAGGTGAAAGCATAATTATAAATATTGTTTAAAACTTCACGATCATATAACAAAACAGAGACAACTGATGTCGCGTTTTAGATGTGAGTTGATGATATTTATGAATGATAAAGGAAAAAAAACAAACTGATGCTTAGGGATAAAAAACATAAAAAGACAGTAGTGATTATGTTCATTTTCTTAATTATATTTATGAATTTGAGAAAATACATGTTAAGTTTTGAATAACCAAAAATAGCATAGTGCATAATGAAATTGATATTGATTATATGACAAACAAAACCAATTAATTTCCTGGCGACGTTATTATGGGTGGTTTACACTTAAATATCCTTTACTTTAAATCGTTTATAACCGAATGTGCACCTGCCCTCTTTATTATGTTTATAGGAGGTTAAATACTATAATTAAAATAAAACAATTTCAAAGGACTCTCTTTTGTTCAAAAATTTCGAATACGGATATTATTTTGTAGAAAAGTCAACAATAATGAGAAATGTCAGTAACAAGAAGTCACAACTGACAAAGTAACAACCGTTAAAATTACAATTTAGACGATTATTCTGATATCTAAAGATCTCATGTCGCTAGAGTATTGAGACATTCAATTCGTGATTGTGACCGTAAAATTTTAGTCGTTCTTCTCTATACCTCTGTTAGAGCAGTTGTTGTATAAATTGGGTAAAATCTATAAAATAAAAATTGTACAAGGTTACATATAAAACCGTAAACGAACAGTAGTTGAAATTCTGCAATTTTAAACATGCTTCAAGAGTAAATATCTTTATTTGTAATACAAGTTGTAAACGTTGAAAACAATTACAGGTAATATATAAATTATGGTTGTATCAAAGATATTTGTCATTTATAAATCCATAACTTTGTCTTCAAACTTCTTTTCGTATGATCAGATTATCATTTATGTAAAATTCTAAAACGTTATTATATTTCAGTTTTTAAGATCGTTATGCTTTTGTTAAGAATGACAAAGACGGAACACGATATGTTTTGTTAATGCATTAAAAACATATACCTACTTCAACAAATACATAAAGATCAATACAATTTTTCAAATCGATTCAATGAAGAAATCACAGTTCTGCGCTTCTTTTGTTATAAAGAGTTTATTAATACTATAGTAAATTTAAAAGTGTATGTTTAAACCGGTTATGTTCGTCATACTTCGCCAACATTTGAAACGTATATTGCGTCTATTGACAATTGACAATAGGTCGCAAATGAGTTCTTTATGTACGTGTATGGTACATGGGTTGTTCTAGGTTATAGTAAAGGAATTTTATTTTGTGTATCACTTTATGGATTCCAATCCCACAAAGAAGAGCTCTTATCTTCATCTTCTACTTCTATGTGGATAATCTGTAGTTATATATTTTAATAAATCCGTTAACTTCTGATCCCATGGGTATTTCAGTCATTTTCGAGTGAATTAAAGGAAACAATCAACTGCAATTTAACATGAAACTATACGATAAGTGTACGAACCTTTTTTTTCATTTTTAGCTGGTTTAATTTAAATTGTTAAATTGGTGATGATCTTTATTTCTTCCACGAGTTCGCGCCTAGTTTTCAAACGAAATTAAATGTTGGTTCCTTCCGTAAAACTATGCATCGTGATAATGAAATAGAAATACCGGGAACCAGACTTTCAAACTGTCTCTAAACCGCATGACGTTGAATTTAGGTCGCCGACGTTGCGACCGATTTTCAACCAAATATCCACGTCTGTACAACATCGGGTACCTGCTGGGGTAGTTCTAAACACATTTTCAAAATAATTCATTTATGTTACACAAACAAGAACATGATCTGTTTTCAACATGTTTGGTGATTACTCTATTGTGGGATTATAAATAATGAAAATTATTGTTCCGTATGCTTTCTTTCAAAAGTTTTCCTTAAATAAAATAATAAAACATAAACTTTAAGATCTGGACGATTTTTAAATCATGTTTTTAAAGTTTAAATTCAATACCTTAATTCGAGTTGTTAAAATACATTTTAACAATTCTAGTTTTGATCAATGTTTAATACCAGACTTCAAACTTTAGTTCAAATATCATTTGCATGGTCTGTCAGTTTTCTCTTGACAAATATCAAGTATCCTGTTTAAATTTTGATTTAAAGTACAACCAGTTATTCTAAATCGGTGGCAATGTAAGGTACATAATACAATCATTGTGGTTTGTCAACACGAATCATAAAATATCATTTCTATGTTCATATGCGGAATCCGTTGTGTTAAACGGAAGATATATCAAATAACAATTCACTACAATTATGAATATGTGGTGATATTGCACAATGGTCACTTTGTACTTTCAAGTCCATATCATATAATGGACAACATAACACATTCATTTCATCATTTTTGTCTTATTTAATTCTGGATAAAATAGTAATACTTTTATGTTTAGTTAACATTGTCATTCTTTGTTTTATCAATCTTAAAAATCTAATTTGAATATGTTTGAAATGTAACCACAAATAAAAGTCATTTATACGATTTCACTGATGCTACTTCTGAGAAATCACAGTTTATCATATGTTATGATTCTCCATCATGTCTTCAAGCAATACAAAATACCAAAATTAAAACCCGTTAATTTTAAAATCCTTAACGTAATGAGAAATTTGAAAATGTTTCATTTTAAAAGAAATTGAAATATTTTCCAAACCACACCATTGAGCAACCAATCAGAGCTAGTTGTTTTGAATAATAATTCGATTTCCATGTAACATTTTGTTAGACTGCCATTTTTTCACTTGAACATTCTATATCATTCCTTCAGCTGAATGTAAATGATATCTTCTCCATTATATAGATGGATAGGTGTATGTAAATTTCGTTTTAAAAGACAAGATAAATTTCTAATGATCTTTTACATTCCATGTTCGCTTTATTTTACGGTTAAAAAATCTTCTGTCTTCTTTTGTATACTTTATATAACACTTCAACAAAAAGAGACAATTTAAGTTTACAATTGGTAATTGATATGGGTATTTATTGAGTGGGTGACATTTCTAATATTCTCTTTATCGATCATGTGATCTTAATTTACACCGGTGAAGTGTTTTGGCCTTTAAAAATTCAAAATGGCGAAAATATAGAATAAGGTAGTTTTATATTTGACATATTTGGGATATTATATTCACTGATCAAAATGAGGTAAACCACACCAAAAAGATAAAATACTTCAGACAGTAAGTTTTTTAAAATAAATTAAAAATATTTCACAATTTTGTAAATGTGTCTCTGAGTAAACAGACGGTTAGTTTCTTTTTGCAACGATCATATCAAGTTTTCCTTTTTAGCTTACCGGGCCCGAAGGGCCCTATGTGAGCTTATGCCATCACTTGACGTCCGTCGTCTTCTGTCGTGGTCGTAAACTTTTCAAGAATCTTCTCCTCTGAAACTACTGGGCTAAATACCTTCAAACTTTAACTGAATGTTCCTTAGGGTATCTAGTTTATAAAAAGTATCCGAAGTTTTGATCCATCAACAAACATGGCCACCATCGTTAAAAATAGAACATGGGGTCAAATTGCAGTTTTGGCTGATATCTCAAACACTAAATCATTTAGAGCAAATCTGACAAAGGAGTAAAATGTTCAATAGGTCAAGATCTATCAGCCCTGAAATTTTCAGACGAACCGAAAAACCCATTGTTGGGTTGGTGCCACTAAATTGGTAATTTTAAGGAAGTATATTTTGCAGTTTTGGTTATTATCTTGAATATTATTGAAGATAAAGATAAACTGTAAACAGCAAAAATGTTCAGCAAAGTAAGATTTACAAAAAAAGTATTAATTACCAAAATTGTCAATTGACTACTTCAAGAAGTTATTGCTCTTTAAAGACAATTTTACACAGTTTGTTCATTATGTTCGCTAACATTTAAAATTATCTCCTCTGAAACTACTGGGCCTAATACTTCTAAACTTTAAGTGAATTTTCCTTAGGGTAACTGGTTTATACAATGTATCCAAAATTTTGATCCATTAACAAACATGGCCGCCATGGCTAAAAATAGAACATAGGGGTCAAATGAAGTTTTTGCTTTTATCTCAAAAATTATAGCAGTTAGGGCAAAAGTGACATGAGTTAGAGTGATGAATAAGTCAAGATCTATCTGCTTTGAAATTTTCAGACCAACTGAACCACTCATTGTAGGGTTACTGTCCGACAGTTTATTTTTATGAAATTTTACTGTTTTTGGTTATTATCTTTAATATTATAATAGATAGAGAGAAAGTGTAAATGGCAAAATGTTCAGCTAAGTAGGATCTACATATAAATCAAATGATCAAAATAGCCAATTGACTCCTTAAGGAGTTATTAACCTTGAAACGTTTATTTTTTACATTTTTCGTGCACGTCTATTACTTTTTCAAAATCCTTCTTCTCTAAAACTACTGGGCCAAATACTTCCAAACTTTAATTTGAATGTTCCTTAGGATATCTAGTTTATAAATTGTTTCCGAAGTTTTGATCCTCAACAAACATGACCGTAATGGCTAAAAATAGAACATATGGGACAAAAGCAGTTTTGGATTATATCTCAAAAACTACAGCAGTTAGAGCAAAAGTGAAAGGGAGTTTAAGTGATAAATGGGTCATGATCTATCTGTTATTAAATCTTAATACAAGTTCGACAGCCCATTGTTCGGTTACTGTTGGAAATAGTTTATTTTATTGAATTTTACTGTTTTTGGTTATTTTCTTTAATATTTTAAAAGATAGAGAGAAAGTATTAATGTTAATAAATGTTCAGCCAAGTAAGATTTACAAATTAATCAACATGATAAAAATAGTCAATTGACCCTTAAGGAGTTATTGCCATTAAAACTTTTTTCTTTTACATTTTTTGTGAAAGTCTAATTACTTTTTCAAAATGTTCTTCTCTGAAACTACTTGGCTAAATACTTTAACACTTTAATTGAATGCTCCTTGGAATATCTAGTTTGTGGTTTGTATTCGAATTTGATCCATTCAAAAACATGGCGGCAGTTTCTAAATATGGAACATAAGGTCAAATAATGTTTTTGGCTTTCATCTCAAAAACTAAAGCAGTAAGAGCAATACTGACAAAGGTGAAAGTGTTAAACAGTTTTAGATCTACCTGTCAAGTAATCTTCAGACCAATAGGACAACTTATTGTTGGGTTACTGTCCCGAAATAGGAAATTTTAGGAAATTTTACAGTTTTGGGTAATGTGTTATCTTTAATATTATTATAGAAAGAGAGAAAGCGTAAATGACAAAATTGTTCAGCAAAGTAAGATCTATAAATAAGTCAAATGCCTGAAACTGAAATTACAGGTGAGCGATATCAGGCTCTCATGAGCCTCTTGTTTAGTGTACGTCTACTCTCTAAAACAACATTGTGTTCGAATTGTTTAAGTATAATATGTATAACTACGCTTTCATGATACGGGTTATGTTTTTCTCGTAAATCTTATGATTGTATGATACAAACCCCTAACGAGATGGATTGTGCTTGATTTTCATATGAAGAAGACATAATCTTTCAATCAGTTTAATTGAGGTCTGGAGCTGGTATGTCAGTAACTGCTTGTAGACCTTGTTAATTTATGTTGACCATTGTCATTTTGCTTAGTTTCTTCTGTTACCTATCCTAACATGGAACTCGGACTTCCTTTGAACTGAGTTTTACTATGCGTATTGCTGTGTGTTAGTTTATTTTACATTGGCTAGAGGTATATGGGAGAGTTTAGATCTCACAAAACATGTTTAACCCCGCCATATTTTTTCGGAGTGTTTTAGTTTGTCTTCCATGTTTACTGAACTAGTATTCATTTTTGCTCAGGGGCCAGCTGAAGCCCGCCTTCGGGTGTGGGTTTTTTTCGCTGTGTTGCAGACCCATTAGTGGGGTTGGGCTGTGTTCTGCTCTTGATCGGGTTGTTGTCTCTTTGACACATTCCCGTTTAAATTCTCAATTTTATTTCAAATGTTTACCGAATCTAGTCTTAAACAATCTTCTTAACTTCATTCTTTGTTTGGTGACATATTGTCTTACAATTGGAATAGTTACTGCACGAACCATTTTGGATATGTAAAATGAACATAAAGATAAGAAACGGCTTCGATATTAAGGCAGCGCCCTTCGAATGTTCTATGTGACGTCACTAGAAATGAATATATACATAAATAAAGTATGAAGAAATCAAAACTATGAAGCCAGGTATATTTTTGCAGATTTAAATGAAGCAAGTGTGACACAAAATGAAAATCAGACTTAAATTTATCATTCCAAAATCCTGACCAATATATGGTCCTTGCTATGCAGAACATTTAAAACGTTACCCTAGATAATTGGATATGTAGCTAGCGTAAACAACCTGATGGAATATTACATATTTATACCTTTAACTTTTTCAATGATACTGGTTCAGTAGTTTTCCATTGACCTTTGTTATACACATAGGATACATCATTCATTTAAGTGTTATAAGGCAGATGCAATTGAATTTAGTGTATGTATTCTTGACATATTCAATTTTTCTTATTATCAAATTGAAGGAAAACATGTCGAAACAAGAAACAATATATAGACTATCTTAAGCAATAAACTCATCGGAGATATTAGGCTTACATTTTTTTCTTCTTCAAATAATCATTGCATGAACACTTTAAAATTAAGTTAAATGTGTATTACGATTAAATGATACATCTTTGTAGGTTTCTTTTTTCAATATTTTATTCAAAGCACCTTGTACACCCCTCCTCCTTTCGGTATCATCCACATAATAAACAGAGATTTGGTACTGGCATGCTTATTTAATTATTTCTAATTATATCCTTGTTTTTATACTTATAATTACATGTTTGAAATTTTGTTAATTGCATTCACGATTCCCCAAAATGCAGACTTACCAAAACCTTTAAACAGACTTATTCAGAAGGGATATAGTTACGATACTGTTGTCAGGTCATTAAAGATGGCATATTTTGATATTAATATTGATTCACTCATAGAGTTTTTGCATCGAAAATAAACACATTTATTCTAAAACCAGTTGTTGGCATGATATGGGATATGTTCTCATATAGTTTATGATGGTATGATACTAAACCCTAACGGGAGGGATTGTGCTTGATTTTCATATGATGAAGACATAATCTATCAATCAGTTTAATTGAGGTCTGGAGCTGGCATGTCAGTAACTGCTAGTAGTCCTTTGTTAATTTATGTATCATGATCATTTTGCTTTGTTTCTTTCGTTAACTATTCTGACATCGGATTCGGACTTCTTTTAACTCAGTTTTACTGTGCGTATTACTGTGTGTTTGTTAAATCTACATTGGCTAAAGGTAGAGGGGAGTGTTGAGATCTCACAAAACATGTTTTACCCCGCCGCATTTTGCGCCTGTCCCAAGTCAGAAGCCTCTGGCCTTTGTTAGATTGTATGTTTTTTTTAATGTTAGTTCATTTATATGTTTTGAGTTTAGTATGATGTCCATTTTCACTAAACTAGTACACATTTTGTTTAGGGTCAGCTGAAGCCCGCCTCCGGGTGCGGGATTTTCTCGCTGTGTTGAAGACCCATTGGTGGCCTTCGGCTGTTTTTGCTCTTTGGTCGGGTTGTTGTCTCTTTGACACATTCCCATTTCAATTTTCAATTTTATTAACACTTGAACAATTGAACTAATTAAAAAGTATTTATATATCATATAGTCAGAAATATATTAACTTTATTGTTTCAAAATTTAAAGATCCATATATAAATAACAAATAACACTCAATTACAGTGTTGTGGTAAATAAACGCCTTGGGATATTTAAACCTTTTATACCTTACATGTCAATGTAAATGGGTCAGTAGTTTTCTATATAAGTGTTTTCACAAGGCCACTGCAAAGAAGATTTTAACTTGGATATTTCAATTTAATTTATTTTACTTTTAAAGCAGCAGAAAATGTTTAAGTGAAAATCTGGAAGACAACAAATTGACTTAAGCAAGCGAACGAGTTTAACAAGAAAGTATATATCCTTGTCAGTAAAATACTTCAAGTTTCTGGACGCCATCATGGCTATACTGTGACTGAAACTTGTTCAAGGTAACGATTTAAAATTGAAGTTGTATGTTGGTATTTTTTTATAATATTTGCTTTTTCAAATTTTAGTGACCTGATAACGATTTTTCCACAATCACATTTTGCAAATCCACACAATGTCATTTGTTTTAAACGAGGATCAAATAAATAGAATGAAAATTTAAGAAAAGGAAGAAAAAATAGAATGATAATGTAAGAAAAGGAAGATAAAAATAGAATGAAAATGTAAGAAAACGAGGATCAAATAAATAGGATGAAAATGTAAGAAAACGAGGATAAAATAAATAGAAACACAGATGCATTTATATTGCTATGCATTATAATGATGATGACATTAATCCTGGTGCGTTTGAAAAAGGGAAAACTGAAATGTTTGAACAGTGAACAACCTCAACATCTTGAAGTTACAATGACTTCGCGCTCGCTGTTGGTACGAATTCCTTTTGCTATAGATTTTATAAAAAGCAATGCGTTAACTGGCAGATCGATAACACTATGATGAATTCGGGTTTAGTAAAATATATAAAGCTTGAAAATAAAGAAAAGTAAGAATTGAAATTTAAAATGCCACTAATGATTACTCTTTAAACAATTGCCGTGACGTCAGCCTTTTCATTTGATGTGGTTTCTTTTTAGAATCAACGCAACTCAAATCTGTGTGTCTAATTTCATTACGTTTGAATTGGCTAATTTACAGATTTCTGTTCAAAATTGGAATTAATTTTAAAACTTACCTTTTGTAATTTGTATATGTCAGGAATCTAACCCTCCTTGAAATCTGTTATGTGAGACTGACATCAACATATCGATGAAACCTCTCGGCTACCAATTAGTTGCAATTACCATTCTATCGATATATCTATAAACGAACATATGATACACATCGGTATGACGGACAAACAGGGCTTGTACCTTTATATATACATAACAGACAATCGTATAGTATCAATTGGATAATATTTAGATATATAATAATTTAGCGATGTTATATTTGTATTTCTCTAAACAATTAATTGTGAAGTTTGACTTATTAATGCACCATAACATGGTCATTTGAACTTAATTACAATAACTTCTAATTGAGAAAAAGCTTTAATTTTGGAGTCATCAACACAATAGTTTAAGTTAGAGACACAATGGATAAACGTTGATTCATGAAAAACAAACCATTCGCCCTCCGTCACAAAAATAACATCAACTATAATTACTGTTACAATATATATGGTCCAGTGTACATTACTTCGTCATTTTGCAGATTTTACTCTTTTAAAAAGGTTACAAATGAACAAAACAACACTGTTTTATACATTCATTCAACTATTTATTCTGAAAATCAAAGATATTTTGAATGAAATATGGTTGATTTTAGGCCCAATACAATACCTTCTTTTAAACCCAAAATGTTGAATTGTATTTTCATTTGCATGATGTATGTTGTTTTCTCAAGGTTACAATTTTAAGTTTTTATTATAGGTGCCTTTTCACGTTACCATATGCTTTACGGATGACTTAAAGTGCTTTTATGGCCTTTAAACACCCAATATGACGAAGGAAAAGAATAATATAGCTGTATGTTGTTGAAATACTCAATTAACACCTAAAACGAAGAGTTTATCAGCCGGTAAGTTTTTTCAACTAAATTTAAAATATTTCACATTTTATATGTTTTATATCAAACGAATGTGGTAAGTTTTTTTTTTTTTCTTAAATTTTTATCGTATACTCTAGTACACATTACGACAGTTTTTGAATAATGTAGTTATACTCTTTAGAATGTTTCAAAGGCTATGAAGTTGTCTCAGCTCTTCATCATTAAGGTTCTAATGTTCCTTCTTCATTCTTGTAATTACACAGTAGTCAGTGGAACTCCTTTTGGATATTTTAAAATATATAATAAATCGACGAAAAGTAAATTTTACATTTGGCATTGATATTCCACTATCTGTTTAATCTACTGGAGGAGTACACGTCATTGAGTCTATTAAAATAGGTTAAGATACTACAGAAAGACAGTATCATATAGCCAGTAAGGGTCTAGTGCAGATTTAAAAAACAATTTTAAACAAAAGAAATTAAAATTTCATTATTTCACAATTATTATGATGAAAGAATTATTTATTAGTATTCAGACCATTAGAAAATATCCAGTCGTTAACAACCTGGTGAGAAATAATATCTATACAATTTAAACTATCTCAATGTTTATGGTTCAGTAGTTTCCTATTGACGTTCGTTATCAGAATAAATACGATACTTTCCTCAAATTTGCACGATTGGGGCCAATAACAGATTTTTTTTTTGTAGGGTTGTTAATTACTAAATGTTTTCATTGACAACATTGACAACATTTGTCACATTTTTTATAGTTCTAGAGTTTATTATTTCAGGATATATATCACAAATGTCATGATTAATTCAATAATGCAAATAGTATGATCGTTAGACTCTTAAAACATGAAAAGAAAGATTACAAAAAGTGTATATATGGTTGCCGAAAATGAAACACAAACAACATATTTTTAAATCAAGATTATGAAATGTAACAAACAACGAAAAGCGTTTGTATTGCTATTCAGTATAAAACCTTTATTTTGCTGTTCAGTAAAAAGCGTTTGTATTGCTGTTCAGTATTTATATTGGGTGTTCAGTGTTTGTATTGGCTGTTCAGTGTTTGTATTGCTGTTCAGTGTTTGTATTGCTGTTCAGTGTTTGTATTGCTGTTCAGTATTTGTATTGGCTGTTCAGTATTTGTATTGGCTGTTCAGTGTTTGTATTGCTGTTCAGTGTTTGTATTGTTGTTCAGTGTTTGTATTGCTGTTCAGTGTTTGTATTGCTGTTCAGTGTTTGTATTGCTGTTCAGTGTTTGTATTGCTGTTTAGTGTTTGTATTGCTGTTCAGTATTTGTATTGGCTGTTCAGTATTTGTATTGCTGTTCAGTATTTGTATTGCTGTTTAGTGTTTGTATTGTTGTTCAGTGTTTGTATTGCTGTTCAGTATTTGTATTGCTGTTTAGTGTTTGTATTGTTGTTCAGTGTTTGTATTGCTGTTCAGTATTTGTATTGCTGTTTAGTGTTTGTATTGCTGTTCAGTGTTTGTATTGCTGTTCAGTATTTGTATTGGCTGTTCAGTGTTTGTATTGCTGTTCAGTGTTTGTATTGCTGTTTAGTGTTTGTATTGCTGTTCAGTGTTTGTATTGCTGTTCAGTATTTGTATTGGCTGTTCAGTATTTGTATTGCTGTTCAGTATTTGTATTGCTGTTCAGTATTTGTATTGGCTGTTCAGTATTTGTATTGGCTGTTCAGTGTTTGTATTGCTGTTCAGTGTTTGTATTGCTGTTTAGTATTTGTATTGGCTGTTCAGTGTTTGTATTGCTGTTCAGTATTTGTATTGGCTGTTCAGTATTTGTATTGGCTGTTCAGTATTTGTATTGCTGTTCAGTATTTGTATTGCTGTTTGTATTGCTGTTCAGTTTGTATTGCTGTTCAGTGTTTGTATTGCTGTTCAGTATTTGTATTGCTGTTTAGTGTTTGTTTTGCTGTTCAGTGTTTGTATTGCTGTTCAGTATTTGTATTGTCTGATCAGTGATTGTATTGATGTTCAGTGTTTGTATTGCTTTTCAGTGTTTGTATTGCTGTTCATTGTTTGTGTTGATATGTTTACATTGTTCGATTTCCCGCACACTTGTTTAAATTAACTTACTTGTATAAAATCGATTAACCATTAGAAAAATACGTTATCAAGGCTATACAATAATACACTGAGGATAAAATTTGTATTAAAGATTATTTTATCACCTGAAATTAATAAAACTGTTGAAAAACCTGTTTGGAATACTGTGTTAACGACAACGTCCTTATAAATGTCTGTTAACAATTGAGTTCTATCTTAATTGTAACTTCGCAAAAATCAACAATTCAAATCACTGACAATATAAACTAGTATTTAAAACTGAAACCACTCTGTCTAAGATGTTCGTATGCTTGTTTTGAAAGCTTTCAGAGTTATAAAAAAATGTTTTTGAAAGTAAGGTCTTTATTTTTCAAAGTGAAAGAAGGAACAAAAATTAACTGAAAGAAATGTAAGGAAATGTTATAGCAATGAAATGCAATACAGGTGTATTTTAGTTTTGAAACATAATTGAAATCTTGATTTTACTAGTCATTTTACATTTTTTACTTTGAAAAATTAGCGGAGTGTGAAAAAAATAAAAAAACAACAACATTTGATAATGTGAAGTCCAAGAAACACAGATAAAACAGATACAAATTTTAGTTTTCCAAATCACAAGCTACTAACCATTTTAAGGATCTTTTTTAAACTTGTATAGAGCTAAACACTACACTATCAAGCTTCGTGTGATTAAATACCAATTGCCTATTTAGGGATTACAATGTTACGTATAATCGACACTCGCCACTTTTCTCTAAAATGTTTCTAATATTCCTCGACAAAACACTTAATGTATTTTCGTTCAAAACTAGTAATGTCCCATGTTCCCTTTATCCGAATTTACGGTGTGATACAACTTTACTTTTGAAGTTGGAACATTTTAGCTCGATTTTGATACATGAATGTGTTTGTGGCTGTTCTGCCCAGCCTATTTTTATAGTTTATTTCTAAATTAAAATAGTGATACTATTACCAAAGGGTTTATACTTAGATAGTTGAGTAAAATCAGGAAATTAAAGCAACAATAGTGTGCCAATGTTCAAATGCTGTATCTTTTAACTAAGGCATTAAAATGTTTTGCTGTAAGTTTTTTCTATCGCATGCGATGAAAGCAGGCCAATAGTAAGGTTTAATATAAAAAGACTAAAATGTGTTTTCATTGTTTAAAATGCCCATATTTGTCCTTTTTGGTCCCAAATCAATGCATTTGTATTTGCAATCAGATATTTTAAATGCCTCCGAATTTGTTATTTTGTCATAAAATGTGAATTAGCTATGGATAAAAATGCTTAAACATTTGTGTGTCAAATAAGAGAGCAATTACTTCTTCAATTAAAATAAATAATACACCGTCATTGGTTTTAGTAATTTTGAAACATGGATGGGTTGTTTTTCATATATGATAACTTCAGAGAAAAGATACTCAAATTTTATTTCCATTTTAAAAATGCCAATATTTCTTCTTTTTATCAAAAATAATGCAGTTATTTGAAATCGGTCGTTTTAAATGCCTCTAGATAACAACAATGAATAATAAAAAATAGAGATACTCTAACTTTTGTGTGTGTTGAATAAGAGTGTCAAATATTTCTGCATTTTATCAGAAATTATCAACCGTCATTTGGTGTCAGTATTTGTACCACTGAATGGGTTGTTATTATGTAAATATGAGAAAAGATTTAAAGCAATGCACTCACATTTGCAATCAATTATCTAAGATGACTCTGTATGATTTTGTTTTTTATAAAATATGAATATTATAAGGATGAAGATGTTTTAATTTTTGTTTATGTTGAACAAGAATTCAATTATTTCTTTATTTTAATGAAAATCATGAACAATCATTGCTTTTTAGTACATTTTGTACATCAGCATGTTTTTTCTTCTTCATAAAATATGATAAATTTCCGAGAAAAGGTATTTAAATACAATATGTCTTCTTTTAAATAAACATAATGGACTGCTATTTGCAATCAATCATTTGAGATGCCACTGGATATGTTGTTTTTTTATAAAATTTTAATAATTTAAAACATTTTGAAAAAAAAAACATAATTTCTTTATTTAAATGAAAATCTTCTGCAAATGCTAAACGATCCACTGATTGGTTTACAATTATTTCATTATTTTAACGACGGAAACAAAGGCAATGCAATTTTAACTTTTCAGGAATGAGTGTATACACTTTATTCCATTTCACATTTATTTCAAGCTATCGCACTTTTTTTATATCTAACATTTAAATTTATAGAAAAAAATCACCACAAAATCTTTTTTTTCCATGAATTTCCCCAAATATTGTAGCATCTTTTTCTGACAAATCTTGATGATCAACCTTGAAAATTTGATGATGGCATAGATTTTAATATTTTTGCGTTAAATATAGAGTATCATACTTCAAAATGTCATTAAAATGTGAATGGTTTAACATTTTAATAAATGTATGCTTGAACAATTCCGCGCTAATGTGTGTAAACGTGGTTTACATAAGCAGCATATCGGAAGTAACTGCATTTAAAGCTATTGTTCTTTGTTTTGAGATGTCAATGGCATGTTTTATTTGCGATGTGCTTAATTTTTAAAAGATACATTGGATTGAGAAAAGAATGCTGTTTAACGGGATACTCTCAGTGTTATCGTGGAAATGCATACGTTCGTTCAAAACTAAGCAAGATCTTTAAGTCATTTCATGATTTTTACAATTTGACCTATTTATCAATCTTAACTTGCTGGTAATTTGTTCCGTTTAAGGATTACCTCTATGTATTGTAATTTTCAACATAATGGACAATAAATGAAACAAAATTATAATAACAATCGTCGTTTCGGGGAATTAACTCATAGAATAAGTTCTTTGACGATCTCTGACTTTTCACTTATTTGTAGAGTTTGTCTTGTTGATCATTGTTGTTATATAAAGATTCTCTCCGTATGTTATGTTTTCAAGAAAATATTTTGTTTAAATTTGTTTCGGTATGGCAATATTTCTTATAAGCAGTTGTCTGACAATTTTGATATGTTCATTTTGTCAATCAAACCATTTTGTTCTGACAGTTTTGAAATTTAACAGATTTAATGAATCATGGTTATTGGTCTTTACAATTTTTACAGATGTAACCATAAATATGTCATCACTAGATAAGAACAGATGTGCAAAGTGCAGCATGATGGTCTTGGAAGTATTTCAATGATAATGCAAGATTTAATGGCACACACGGAACTCAAGCAAAACCCTCTACACCGCTATCATGAGAAATGCTCCTTTCAGAAGAAATCTAAACAAATCTGAGCTTGATATGGTAGATACATTACAAACCGATGAATATACAAAGATTGATGTAAGTCTATCTTACAAAATTATTGTCAATTTTTTCCAGCTTTCTATACCACCACCGTCTAGACAATGGGGAGCGAAACCAATTGACATAGAGATAGGAATAGGTGAAGACATTGAACGCATAAGGCGGGAACGCAATAGCTTTGTTCATATGCTCGATGCTCGAGCAGATATTGAACAATTGAAAGGTATGTTTGTTTTATTTAGCTTTTAGAACAAGCAAATGAATTTGTTTGCCCCTAAAAGAGTGTTGACCTAATCAACATATTTGTTTCAGAGCATGACAATCTAAGTTATACGAAAAAGTAAAATAACAAAATACAGAACTCCGACGAATATTCAAAACGGAAAGTCCCTAATCCAATGGCAATTAAAATCAAAAGCTCAAACACATCAAAGGAGTTGATAACAACTGTCATATTCCTGACTTGGTACAGGCATTTTCTTATCTTGTAAGGACTTAAAATAGTGTATTCATATAAAACATTGCCAACCTTAAAAGCTTCGTCACTTGTATGATACACAAAAGGAAAGAACCAAAATATAAAAAGGTGATTTAAATGACGACAAATATTATTATCAAATTTATGTGACAATTTAAGGTTTAATTGGACTCTAAGATTTCGGTTTCTAAACCTTTTTATTAAATTACTAAAAGTTGTCTAATACGGAATATTTTTAGAAGTCAATTCGAATAATATTTAAGTGAATATATAATGATGGCGATACAATAAGTTTGTATTGATTTAATGAACATTTTGATTGTGTTTATAATCATAATTGCATTTTGTAGAAAAGTACAAGTTTCGTATTGGAAATCCAGAAAAAGAAATTCATATTTTTGCAGGAAAATCGACAAATGCAGCAATTGAAAAAATTAGAGCAGAAGAAGGTGAAATTAAACATGATTATCTATTGCTCTTAATCCAAATATATATTTAATTTATCTCATTCTTCATACACGGCAAAAGATAGTTTTTAAATTCGCGTATACGCAACTAATCATTCAATTATTGAGTTCGAAAACAAGAACTTTATTATCATTTCTTCTCAGAACTTTATTTTATATTATTCTAAAAACCGCTATCCACGAAATATTTCATTTGCTTCGTCTTTCTTTTGTGCTTTGCAAAGTGTCATACTAATTACTGCTTTAGGTATGCTATTAAATTGCTGAATTTGCTTTAACATAACTTAGTGTTATGTTTCGATAGCATGCTGCAGGTCTAGAGCGACGAATATTAGTTGCATTTACTTAATAATATTTCTTTTCACTTCCTTTCATGTTTTGTATGTGTTGCTGCTGTAGGAAACTTTGTCTTGTTTATATCAAACAAAATCGAATTAAGGAGGTTTAAATAAAAATCGATAGGATGTTTTTATTATTTTACAAAAAGGTTGTTTATATCATGCTTTTTGCAAAAATGGAGTAAAAAGTATAGATCTACTGATTTTTATCAAGCTATTGATTGTGCAAAAAAGTAAGATTTGGTATAGGTTATACATGAAAAAGCCCAACTTTTGAGTCATCAAAAGAAAACTATATAATATAACTTAAAGATAAAATATGAGATGATGGCTCGTATTACTTCTGAAAAAGAACTACAATTGAGGTCAAAGGACTCATTTACTTGCTTCGAAGCAAAATAATTTCGAACACATTCTTTAATACATTTTACTTTATGAGTTATTTCTGCTTATATGGCAAAGTTTGAAAATAAAATAATTACAAAACATATTCTGTGTTTGTAAAATCAGTCGTAAGAATAAGATACAACACATTGTTTTCTTCATTTAACTCTCAAAATTTGCACATTTTATTAAAGATATAAAGGAGAGCTACACAAAATTGAAAATAATCGTTCATGAAGTAGACGACAGTGAAGAAGTAGTCAAACTTATAAACTCACTAAAACAAGACCTCAACAGTGAGAACATCAATTTCAAAGGAGCTCAGAAAGGCAGTATCATACTTTTCATTGATGTTAAAACAGAGTAGTTCTAGATGACGGCCTGTTCCAGAGTGAAGTCAGCACCTTCATCCAAAACCTTTTCAAATTTTGTAATTTGAAATGCTATTTCAATACACAAACATATGCAGTTATTGCAAGTGCAGCAGGTAAATAAGCGTTATTAAGGTGTGCTATTACATACAGACAATTAACTTGTTTACAATAGATAAATCTGTTTACGAATAAATTCTGCTGATTTTCAACAAGGCAGATAGTCATACGACATTCAGCGCAATTGTTTTGTTATGACAAGTTTATATTAGTACCCGTATTTTGATTTTTCTGTGTTTAATTTTAGATATCGATTAAATTTAAAAAATACTGTCACATCAGTTGTTCTTTCGACCACCGCCCTTTTTCCACAATAAATATTCAATTAAGAAGTATTAGGCAAAGACAACTATTTTCATTTTGTTTAGTCGTGTGATTTATCTTAGCTTTATAGGAATTTCATTTTGAAAGATAGATTCACGGTTTTTAAGTGGATTTCGGTATAATTTGGTTTCTGTCCTGTCGACGTATATTAAACTGGTTTCTACAAATAACTATAAAGTTTATGATTTAATGAATAGTGTTTTTCAATGTTACAGAAGAGTTTGAAGAGCCAATCATTTACATGCCGGAAAAAGCCACAGGAACATGCTTGATGGGTGACAAAGGACACGTGGTTGTTAATTTTGAAGTAAAACATAAGATCTTCCATTCTCCTGACAGCTTAAATAGAACCTTAAACGAGGTTTTCAAAACCATCGTTCTGAAAGGGAATGGAAAGAACTTGCTTGAGAAAACAGATGTATATGCAGAACTCGTTAAATCCGGTAAGTGAAATATTAATGAATATTAAATCATAGTTTAAATAGTCAAAACAACTATTCATTCGAGCCATTAACAGAAGCAGTTTTATCATTTAAGCAGAAATAAGAATATCTGTTTTTTTTTCTTGTGTTGTTGTTTTTTTCTTTTTTTAACCCGGAGCCGTATTTATCATTTCGTATAAGATTTACTCCGTGTTTAAGCCTGTATGGCGATCAGTAGTTGCTCACATCCTTTTGCTGATAGTTATTTCCTTGGCTTTCATACCACATCTCCATATTTTCAACTAAAGCGATGGGCAAACCAGGTGTTCGCATCCGGAGTTAATTAAGGTAGTTTGACGGGGAACACTGTGTGTGTCACTAGTGTCATCTGATGAAGTAAAATACGAACGACAATTATACGATTCTAACATTAATTCGTCATCCTTTTAATTATATTTTTCTCAGAACTTACAGATTGATAGTTTACTAAATATCAGTAAGCCTACATCATTATTTATACTCTGAGTGACCATAGAATACATGTGTTTCACTTCAGTATTTTAGACTTAAAAAAAAAAAAAAATAAAACAAACATACGCTGATTTACAAATATATGCCGTTAAAACGTGTAAAGCAGTTTAAATGAATCAAACCTTTGTCTGAATTTGTGACTGTCCAATCTGTTGACAATTGAAATTATTATGTGGTACAACTGAATTAAGCAGAACTGTGTGACAAAAGCAATGTCTATGCAGCAAGATTATAAAAAGAAATGCACATGGATATTCACAGGTATTCCCATAAAATGCCACAAAATGGCAAACCTTCTCAATTATTGTCTTTTGAGTCTTTTGTAGACGAATCGCGCGTCTGGCGTAAATATAAAATTTCAATCCTGGTATCTATGATGAGTTTATATACTGTTCTGTATTCTTTGAACGGGAGAGTTTTCGCGTTCCCTTTCTAATGACATTACTTGAAAAACTAAGAACATCTTATCGTCGCTGGGCTTCCAAAATGTCGTATACGACTTTTTTGGCTAAAACTACTTTTTCACACAAATCGTCTTGGCGGAAGGAAATCTTTGATATTACAAAATAGCATACAGTTTGACCAATCAAAACATTTGAAATAAGACATGTTGCAAAACTGCCAATCTCAATTGTTTGTAAAGTTTACTTTCAAGGTGTTGTATGTAAACTTGAAAATTGTTTTATGATGGCTTTGGGAATCAAATACTTGTACATTTCTTCATTCCTGTAAAATAATTTTAGTTTTGTGCAATCCAGAAATGTAAAGTTTTTATTTCACTGCTATTTACAAAATTGTTCAAGTTCACAAACAACATTTTGGAAGCATGCATTTCAACTCAATTTCAAATAGATATAAGAAGATGTGGTATGAGTGCCAATGAGACAACTCTCCATCCAAGTCACAATTTATAAAAGTAAACCATTATAGGCCTGTTTGTGAGATATTTTTGTTGTTGAAAATTAGTAATTAACTACATTTTGGAAGCAGCCCAGCGATGTAATATATTATAACATGAACTTTATCTTAGTGTGTGTTTAAAATACAGGACAAACAAAACTCGACTTTTAACTACGTAATCATTTTCGACTAATTTATATAATTAAAAAAAAAAAAAAAAAGAAAGACAGTAATTTAATAGGTAAAGAACACAGATCGTTCAATACTAGTCAATGTTTCGGTGAAAAATCTCATAAATCGAGAAAAAAAATCAGTGACACTTTGTTTTAGTTTTTGCCCAATGGCCAGTTTGTGTAATGTATACTTCTAGTTTATTCCTAAACAACAAAACCACTTTAATTTTATCGACTGGTTAACATATATCGAATCAACTAACATTAGTAATTTTGACCAAATTCTTCCGGAAAAGTTTTGAAAGTCCTCAATGATTGATTTTTATTTTACTTTGTTCGGATGAAAACAACACCTACATTGATACAGTGTTGATTGCTTAACGAAAATATTTTATGCATTTTTGGTCGAAAACAAATCCTCAAATAATACAGTAAGTATGTCTTTTATTATAAGTCTGGTCATTTTGAGTTTTACAGGCACTGGTGTTGTACGTTTCTTCCCAGACTATTACCAACCCAGTAGAGAGCACTTTTTTTGCATTTTTGTGTTTACTTGAAATATTATTGAAATATCAATTTTCAGTAAATTTACTTTTAATAAAATGTTGAAATATTCAAAACACTAATAGTTTCCGATATAGACTGGCTTAGCCGAATTTGGCACAACTTTTCTAAATCTGGTTTTGAATGCTCAAGTTTATATGGGTTTAGCTTTCTAACTTTTGTTTCGAGCGCTACTTCGTATTTGTTAAATATTTTGAGTAATCTACAATCATTTTTCGTCTTGAGATTTTGTGAAAAGAATCCAGGACCTTCATAAAAATCATCTATATCCTCGCGTCCAGATTTTTTTTAGCACAAAAGAAATTAAAAACAACATTGGATACTCTACTGATCAGATTTTCTTGAATATTCAAATATATTTTTAACAAAATTTAATTTGTGGAATATTATTCAAGTAGCATACGACTCAGTCATTTCATTGCAAAATTTACGTTAATGTTTTGTAAGAACACAAATCGAGGTTCGTCATTTTAATGTGTTTCGTTGTAGTAATAACTTTTACAATTTAAGGAAAGAAACTACAATTTATGGAAAGTAACTAGAGTTGTGATTGCTGTAAAATCTTAACAAAGGAGATGTCGGGTATATGTAAATGAGACAGCATTACATCGACACAAATTACTAAAACATATAATATCATAATTCCGTGTTAAAATATTAATTCAAAACTAAAAAATGTCAAATTGAAAAGTCTTTGCCTTGGTTTGAAGAAAAATTGAGAAAAAAATTGAGATGGATATTATATTATTGTTTAATTGCATTTCTCTTGTGTAAAATTCCTTTTCCTATAAGTTACTCACCTTTGTTGAAACGATATATTTCATTTACATTAATTTCCAACTTTAAACGTATAAAATGGAGCAGAAAAGTAGCCTTCGACAGGCCACCTACGAACCCCTCAAAGAGTTGTCGAATGGCTTTTAATTGGTTTCTGATTTTTTTAATTAGCCTGGAAGAACGTTTTGTTATGCAATGGAAATGGGAAAAATACATTACATACCACATATTGTCCACATTGAAAAAATACAATTAATTCACTTTGGAGTCTTAATCCGAAAACACATTTCAGTAATGTTTCACAAATGTATTCTCCGTCAAAATTCTAGTGTTCGGGACCTGTTTAAAGCAAATTCTTTTCAGTTTGACTTTTTTTTCACGAACATTTTCTACATTTTCTTAATCTAATTATGCTTTAAATTATGTGTGTCGATGTGATGCTTTCTCATCGATATATACCCAACACGATATTTTACAGTATCAAAGCAACGTGTGTATGTACAGCAATTGAACATGTTGAACATTTGTTTACTCGCTGATTAAACTCAACAATCAAATTTCTTATTTTGTACCACACACTTAACACGAATATCAATGAATATGATTTTCTTACCTTGTTTAAAGAAATTTATCAACCCTGATAAATCTCTTAGTTTACTACTCATACTTAAATTTTAAAACTCTAAAATATCAAACTCGTACGAAGTTTTCCTCGTTTTTTTAATGGGCCAGAGGACGCAAGTTTCGTGCAAAGAAATTTGTTTTCAAAAATATTATGTTTTCTCTCAGTTATCTTATGATATCACCTCTGAAAATTTAATATTCGTTGAAAAGAAACGTGTTGATGTGATTATAAAAATATTTTTAAAACAAATTTGTATAAACATTTATTAAAGAACCTTTATTTTATGAAAGGAAATGAGTACATAGAGTAATTATATACCTCCCATTTAGAGGACCCTGACATACTGTAAAGCACGAAATGATTGGTATCGCCAGCCATTGACACACATGATAAAGTGCAAAAGGTCGGTATAAGCAAAGTAATTGGGATACTGGGAGTGTGTTTAGATCGGCTTGTATAAAATTGGCGTCCTCATTGTCATTTAACATGTTTAATTCATGATAAGTTGTCGTTCAGGACGTTTAACATCTCCAACCAAGCCACCAAGGGTATAGGTTCCAAAAGATGACTGTAAAATTGTTGTGTATTATGGTATTATGCTCTTATAAAATGTAACCACAGTCTTCTTCAACTTTAAATAGCAGTAACATTTAGAAATTCACTTCCTTCTCACTTAAAGGGCATAATCTACGAGAAAAATAAAAAAAAAAATATATGATTTTTTTTTGTCTATGTTTAATCATTAATGAAAATGAAATGGTTAATAATAATTCGCGTTAAACAGCCAGTTTGGTGCAATTATGTCAAAATAAGCTAAGACACATTGCTGAAGAATTATTCACTTGGAAGTGAATAATTTGTCCTCATTGGATCCGTATTCATGTGACCTTCACTTTGATCCCTTAATTGGAAATGGGTTGCGCATGTATTTAGCTATTAAAAGACAAAATAATGTCAAAACTGAAAGTGACACAAGGATGAACACATCAACTACAAGAGGTGAACAACGTAACAACAGAAACACTGAACTGCCACAAAAGCAAACGCCAACATACATAAAAGGAGACTGTTTGATAACAACTGCCATATTCCTGACTTGTTAAATGACATTTTAAGAAAAAAAATGGTTGAACCTGGTTCTATGGCTAGCCAAACCTCCAGCCTATACGGCAATGTTAAAAATACTGTTAAAATGTCAACACTATGGGACAGGAATACAGTACAAACAAACACAAGAACACTCAGCACAGAGACATACATAAAGAGATAATACAATAGTACATTACAACTAGTAAACCGCACAACTGACACCTCCCATGAATTTACCCCAGCACACTAGGACACCACAAACGAAATATAAACTGCGCGTCACATGAATGGATGTACTTTGGATATAAGTTTTAGTGCTATATAACAAATATGAGAATTTGAGTCAAATCAGTGACCATGAATTTGACCGCTGATGTCATTTATAAGAATGCATCTATATAAATATTTCAAATATCGTTAAGCCGAACAACACACCAGGCTCACATTTTCTTTTTTAGAAAGCAGCTTGTTTGTTCTCTCAAATATTATCATCAAATAAAGCTTGATCGAAGTTGATAGAATAAAATTCAAACAACCAGTTGTATAATGTTAAGCTTCTTGAATCACTTGGTCCTACCGACAATGCAAATATCCGAGATGTCATTCAAGCTAATCCGAGTTCTCTTGGTCCGACATTGATACGGATGTCCACTAATTTGATCGAATGTCAAACGTCATAACAGTAGACAAAGATAATTAACCATTGCCTCTAAAAACGGCAAGAAAATTAGAACACCTCTTTTATTAGAAGCTCTTAAATTATGAATATAACATTTTCATTTACTTTTCTAATTTCCAAATTGTAAACAAATTTGCATCTCATTTATGAGTCATCAAGTAACATAACATAAATTAGCGAAGATCAATTAGTATTAAATTTTAGCTACACATGTAAAAAAACAATGGCATGCATGGTATGAAAGAGCACAAATTAAGAACAAATGTAATAGTCACCCTCAAAGTGTGTGGACTGGTATGTAGGGCTTTGGGATTTTGACGACCACATAACAAAAGTTTAGCTTTGCAAAAGGCAAACTACGGCTTGCGTAAAGCGATCTTATAAGAATTTTACTACATGAATCGTGGCACTGCACTACAAGAATCTTCTTATTCAACCTCCTATTCTGTCTTGATGTTGATGCGTATTCAAACATCCTGCGCAGCACCTTGCGACAAAACCTCACTCCTAAAAGAGAGATTTTAAATATTTTTTTCTATCCTGGGTAGGAAGCTCCCTCATGAAACTGCTACCTGCAAAAGCGAAAGATATCATGGTATGGTGTCCATTATTATAATTTAACATTTCCCCTTATAATTGAAATATTAAATTGCCCTTATATCCATCAACACAATTTGTCAGAAAGAATATACCAAAAATTTGACACTACAAACCACAGAATAGATTTTCTTAATGATAAACAGTTCATAAGTTATAGATTGATTGATAGTTGTCTAAGTAACGACCGGTGGCAAATATTTCACACATTTTCATGACGATTGATTGATTGAGTGTTTAACGTCCAATGGCAATAATTTAAAGCATGTTTAGGACAGATTAACAATAGATACAATAGGCCTGTATGCGGCAGTCCGGAATGACGGTCGGAGAAATTTATACTTCAACTGGAAAATGAGGGTTTATTAGATAGGGACCGAAAGTTACCATGTAACAGGCAGCCTACAGACCCCTCGACGAGTTGTAACAATGGTTCTTTACGTGCAAAGAGTGTGACATTCTCTCGACATGAGGCTTGTCAATGTCCCCTTTCTTACTTGTACATCCCACAGTCAAAATGGCGTCCCACTTTTTCAAGGGATTAACTGCTGATCTAAAAAAAAGACCTATAGTAATCAATTTTTTCCCAATCACCCTAGTGGTATTTACGACCAGTGGCAAATGTTTAATTCATTTGAAAGACGAAAACAAATTAAGAATACCTTTAAAAAGTAAGTATAATAAAAATTTAAAAAAATCCTCTTAAGCATTTTAATTTATCCAATTATTTGTTAAAAAATCAATTCATCTATTTCAGAAAAAGAAGAAGCATACGTCCAATCACTAACACCTGACGGTAAGTTGAATATGCGACAGAAAAGATCTGTAACACCTGAGGGTCAGTTGGATAGGCGACAGAAAATGTTGTCCACTCAAAAAGAATTTTGAGTTTGAATGTCCCTTTGGTATCCTTCGCCTCTCTTTAGTCTTTGCAACATGATTTTATGTTAGTTATTATTGGCTTTGAACTAGCTTCAGTTAACTGCGAGTACTCTCATATATGTATTTTGTGTCTTTTGTGTTTGCGTTAGGGTCCTTTTATCAATCTGAGGAGTAATGCACATTTCAACTGATTTTGATAGTTTTTTCCTATATATATTGTATTGTAACACATCTGTCCGCGGTTTGGAAGAGAGTTTGGCGCCAGCGAATATGTTTAATCCCACCATATTCGGTACGTGCCTGTCGTTTGCTGCTGTTCATCATATTTGTTTTTCTTTTATCATTTCGGACATAAATCAGGCTGCTAGTTTTCTTGTTTTAATCGTTTAACATTTGTCATTTTTGGATTTTTTATCTCCTACTACACGGTATAGCATTTGCTCATTGTTGAAGGTCGTACGGTAACCTATAGTTGTTAACTTCGATGACATGCGGTCTTTAGTGGAGATTTGTCTCATAGGCAATCATACCACATCTTTATATTAATACATTTACACGAGAAATCGTATTCATGCAAAGTCTCTTATCAAATGGCAAAATCAAAAGGTCGAACACATCAAACGAATGGAATACAATTTGTCATATTCCAGACTTGGTTCAGGCATTTCCTTGTATAGAAAATGATGGATTAAACCTGGTTATATAGCAAAATAAATCTCTCACTTGTATGATAGTCGCATATAATTCCATTATATTGACAGCAATGTGTGAACAAAAAATATAGACATAATAGGAAATAAATGTAAAAAATAGAACAGCAGTCAACATTTGTTATAATCCTAATCACTATAAAAACCAACAAATGTCAACAAGGAAAAAACAATATGGCATAAAGACAAAGCACATAAGCAGAAATGAAAGACAAGAGTTAAAAAATGACCATAGCAAAATAACACAATGGCGGGATGTATAAGTACCGAGCCACGCCAAAAAGGATATTACTAAAATTGGACTAAACTGTGAGGGTTATTAATTTATAAAGACAAATAAAAGAAGACTATAACACGTAATTAAGATGATAAACAACGTCTGTACATAGAATCTACACTCCATGACCATCATGTATTATTATTGTTATCAGTTGATACGTAATATTTATTAACAAGGTCTTGGTATCTTCCGATGAACTTATTTAGAAAAACAGAGAAGACATTCTTTGACATAAGCCAGGAAGAGGTTCAGGTGACCATATTTCTATACCCCCAATCATCAAGGGGGTTCATTATATATCAGTGGTATTTCATTTTATCAATGACTACCCATATAACATAAAATTTGTAGATTCATTTTCGTTTGCTTTGAGATCATATTTCATATCCTGAAAGAGCACAAAATAAGAACACATTTAATTGTTAACCCTGAAAGGTTATCAACTGGTGTGAAAAGCTTTGAGTTATTTACAGCTACAAAATGCGGATATTCTGCCTTTCGACAAAAATCTGTTTTAAACAATAGGCAAAAAGAGGATCCTCAAAACTACCGAAAGTCGTATTAGAGTCATCTAATTCATTCACCCAATTCTAATTTGATGTTGGTGCGTACTTATACATCCCACATCCACCGGGGACCACTTGCAACAAAGCCCCTCAGACCGAGATATTAATATATGTACCAATTTCTCCATCATGGGTTAAGATGATCCCTTGAAAATCTTGCTCCCTGAGAGGTATGAGCGTAACCGAAAGACATCCTGTGCTAAATTGCACAAAACTGTATTTAAATTCTCCCATTATTAAAAAAAAAACTTTTAGTCATGAAGAACATCAGAGAAAACAATACGAACTCTTTCTATATGGTAAGCTAATAAGTGAAAAATTGTTGAATTGTTGTTTGCTTAATACGTCCAATGACAAATGTGTCGTTCATTTTCAAGACGGGAATATGTTAAGAATAAAATTAAACGGTCAGTTCTTTAAAGTAAGTCACTATAAAACAGAAGCCCTCTATATGGTACGTTGATTCTTGTTCTATACAGTTCTCAACTCATATATGACTACAATGATGAAATTAAAAAAATTATGGAAAACCACTCTTCTATCCAATATCTCTGATGTGTCAATTTTATTCATTCTGACAAGTTTTCCCAGTGTCAATAACACTTTTGCTAACGTAGGCGTCTGTTTGTCTGTGCGGGATGTAAAGGTATTCAACGAAGTCTGGTCAGAATGGTGACGTTAATCCTCGTGTAGAAAGAGTGCCACGCTCTCTGTAAGTTTACTCCCAAGGGTGACTGGGTAATAGAAATATGGTCACTACAGGTCGTCTTCCGACCGGCAGTAAAACCCTTGCCAAAGTGAGGCGTCCGTTTGGCTGTGCGGGATGTATCAAGTACGCAGCCACGTCCGGTCAGAATGGGAACGCTAAATTCGATGCCTCGTGTAGAGAGTGTCACGTTCTTTGCACGTTAAGAACCCTTGCAACAACTCTTTCAGGGGTCCGTAGGTGGCCTGTTGCAAGGCTAAATTTCTGTCCCTATCCTATACACCCTCATTTTCCCGTGGCAGTCCAAATTTTCCCCGACCTGCAACCCAGTTGACCTCTATTACCGGACCTACCGATTGTATTTATTGTTAACTTGTTCTCGTCCTGAACATGCATGAAATATTTGCCACTGGACGTTAAGCAACCAACAATCAATCAATCAATCTTTGTAAGTTAAGAAGCCTTGTAACAACTCTTTGAGGGGCCCGTAGGTGGCCTGTTACAAGGCAAATTGCCTGTCCCTAACCAATATACCCTCAATTTTCAGTGGAAGTCTAAATTTTTCGAGACCTTTATACCATATGACCTCTTTTACATGACCTAATTATTGTGTTCTTTGTCATTTTTTTTCGTCCTGAATATGCATGAAATATTTGTCACTGAACGTTAAGCAAACAACAATCAATCATTCCAATATCTCTTTTATGTTTCTACTTTTATTCATTGTGACTAAGTTTTCCCTATGTCTAGTGGATTTTATCAGTTGGTTATGTGATTTCCGAGAGAAAAAAAAAAAAAAAACGAAAAAGACAATAAATTCTTATGTATCCTTTAAAGAAAACAACAATATGCTGAATAAAATTCATGGAAGAAAGAACAAAGGAAGCTTATACAACATTTTTTTCTAGAACACGACATACATAGATAACGTCAAACAAATTATTTCTCCCACTGAATAGGTCTGTCCAGTACATGAATTGCTCAACACATTTCTCTTGTTTTAAATCTCTCTCATTTCTCACTCCTTGAATTAGGCGAAGATTCGCTGTGTAAATAAATAACTTTTCCTAAAACCGGATGAAAGGAATATTCTGTAACACAAAATACATAATAATGTTCAAAAGTGAAAATAAAGCAGCCGGACAATAATAAGCATGTAGCAACAGATGAAAAGGAAGTCAATCCGCCAAAAAAAAAATCCTCCCGCCCCCTTTTTCCCTATTAACATTCCATAATGTACATTTTTTCTGGTATTTGTTGAATGCTTTTTTTTTTAGGAAACACAACAACAGAAGAATCATTCACTCAAGCTCAAACACCTGTCAAATACAACCTTCCTGTTCCTGTCAATTTGCGTCAACAGTTTAATATAAAAAAGTCAAAGAAAGAAAATCTGTCCATATTTAGCTGTATCAAAATCGGCAATACATTAGTGTTTACCGATTATGATAATAAGCGACTTATTACTTGTAATTCAGACGGTACTGATGTTGATTACATTCCCCTGCCCTATATACCATATTTTATAACAGAAGTAAATATTAATACTGTAGCAGTATCCTGTCACAACAAAACCATACCGATAATAAATATAGCTACACGTTCTGTCACCCGTACAATCAACACCAGTGGTTCCTGCTACGGAATATCATATAATGATAATAACCTGTACGTTGTTATTGATCAGAGTATAATACATGTGATGGACCTGACAGGTAAAGTAATACGTACTACACCTTTACCTTCAGGCCTTATCCTCGACATTACAGTAGACAGAGACAGGTTGGTCTGTATAGGCTATAGATCAATATACTGCTGCTCATTAGAGGAAAACTAATTTGGAAGTTTAAAAGGATAACTTTCAAGATTTAAATCATGTGACAACAGATGATGAGGGAATGTGTGTGACTCATTATAAGACCAACGCTGTAATAGTTGTATCTGATGACGGTAAACATTATAGGAAATTCTTACTAAATCAGATGGATTGAGTTGGCCGCATGGAATTGTTTTGATAAAAAGAAAATATTCTGCTTGTTTGTAATAGAAGTGACGGAAATGCATTTCTTGTTGACGTGAAAAGCAACATATATAAACATGAATAATTCTTTCAGACAATGAGTTTATTCGGACTCGGATCTGTTAGTGTATTAAGTCATTCAAAATAACTTCTATTTTTTGGTTTCTTTACTATCAATCTAAGTTTATTGATTGTCATGATCTATACAGTTGTATTCCGTAGTCAGGTGGTAGACAATGATAATAACTTTGTACTGTACATGGTTTGTGTGATCAATGCTTTAATTTCATGTTTGAAATCAAACCAACTTTAAATGGAAATTAAGTGAAATGTTACAAAGAGTTTTCTTTGATTCACGTCCACTTACTGTCTGATAGTTGGAGAAAAACTAAATTCAAGATATATTTTTCATTTCTTTTAAAACTACTTAAAATATCTTGAAGAAAATTTGAAGTTTAGTCATATGTATGTCCTCATTTTTATTTTTTTTCGAAATAAATATTTTATATGGATGTGTGGGTTGTAAATAAAATCGGAACAAATAAAAAATGTCTCATTGACTGATACTTCTTTTTCCCTAAATTTGCAAATTGATATTCTTCTTTCTTACCGGTAGGCTTGCATGTTCATTTAATATAAAACAATTCTGATATATTCATTGTTAATTTGTTCTCATCCTGAATATGCATGATATATTTGCCACTGGACGATACGCAACCAACAGATTAACCAATTAATTCTTCTATTCATATCAAACTATATGACATGTTTTAAGTTTATTTGTGTGTTTTTTCCCTAAATTGATGATTAAAAATGATGTTAACCAAGTACAAATAACACATGGTCTAACACCATACAGACTGATATGACTGTGTTCCAATAACTTTGTGTCCTACATCCAGATAAAATTTCGTTGCAAAGTAACAAAATTATGGAAAATTATGATTGATTTTGAAAATGTATCCTGAATCTTCCTCGGCTGTTGTATTCGATTAATGTTGTTCCAATATTAATTTTTCGGCATTTTAAAACATTTAAACATTCATTTGTTCTTTATATTTCAATATGGAAAATCACAAACTTTTCCCAGGAAGAAACAATGTACACGCTCCTAACTTTTATGTACAAATTCATACTCTTATGAGAAAGATATTATCCATGAAAATGTTTTCAGGCGTTCCCATCTAATAAAAGATTTTTCTTACTGTATCAAATGGATTGAATAGGCCGTTTGGAATTTGTTTTAACAAACAAGAAAAATATTCTGCTGGCTTGTAATATAAATGACGGAAAGGTTTTTCTTTTGATGTATAAAAGAAACGAAAATAAATGAATCTTAATAAGTTTATTCGAATTCAGATTTATTTTTGCATTGAGTCATTCGAAATGGATTGTATGTGTTCGTGTGTTATCTACCAGATACAATTTCAAATATGATTTAATATAAGATACAGTATATTTTTTAACTAAATGCATTTTATTTGTATTACTTTTACGTTTAGTCAATTTTGGTAATGTCCATTTGACGCGGCTCGGTACTTTTACATCCCGTCATTGTGTTGTTGTGCTACGTTGAATTTTTGTATTCTTGTCTTTCGTTTTGCTGGTGTGCTGTGTCTGTATGTCTTTTGTGTTTCTTTGTTAACACATTTGTCTGTTTAATTTTATAGTGATTAAGATTAGAACACAATGTTGACTGCTGTACCCTATATTTGACATTTTACCTATAATGTCTGTTTGTTTTGTTCACACATTGTTGTCAATATAACAGAATTTTATGCGACTGTCAGACAAGTGAAAGGTTTAGCTAGCTATACAAAAACGTTTAATCCACCATTTTCTACATAAGAACATGCCTGTACCAATTCAGGAATATGACAGTTGTTATCCATTCATTTGATGTGTTTGAGCTTTTTAGTTTGCAATTTGATTATGGCCTTTCTGTTTGGAATTTTCCTCGAGTTCGGTATTTTGTTATTTTACTTTTCATATGATTGTCGCTTAAATCTTAAACGAAACCAAAGAGGCATCATATACGTCAATGAGACTATACCCTATGGACGCAGATAAGTCAAAAAAGTGCGGCATATGAGATGCAGCAACATCGACACAATCACTAAAGAATGATGTGGAATATACGTCGATGAGACTATACCCTTACGACGCAGATAATTAAAAGGTATGGCATATGAGATGCAACAATAACGACACAATCACTAAAGAATGATGTGGAATATACGTCGATGAGACTATACCCTTACGACGCAGATAATAAAGGTATGGCATATGAGTTGCAACAATAACGACACAATCACTAAAGAAAGATTTTGCATAAACGTCAATGAGACTATACCCTTACGACGCAGATGATAAAAAGGTATGGCATATGATATGCAACAATAACGACACAATCACTTAAGAAAGATGTGGATGTACGTCGGTGAGACTATACCCTTACGACGTAGTTAATTAAAAGGTATGGCATATGAGAAAAAGTAAAATCACAAAAATACTGAACTCCGAGGAAAATTCAAAAGGAAAGTCCCTAATCAAATGGCAAATTCAAAAGCTCAAACACATCAAACGAATGGATAACTGTCATATTCTCACTTGGTACAGGCATTTTCTTATGTATGTAAGGTATGGCATATGAGATGCAACAATAACGACACAATCACTAAAGAAAGATGTGGAATATACGTCGATGAGACTATACCCTTACGACGCAGATAATAAAAAGGTATGGTATATGAAATACAAACTTAACGACACAATCACTATAGAAAGATGTTGCATATACGTCAATGAAACATGACTCAGAAGAATAAAACAAATGTGGAATAGGTTAACCTGTCATATTCTTAAATAGGATGTATCATATAAATCAATGGCTCTAACGAAATAAGTAATGACAGCAGATGTTTCATGTAACTCATCGACACACAAACAAATAAACCAATGTGGCATATATGTCAATGATTGATTGGTCTTTGGTTAACTTCCAGTGGCACACTATTTCAAGTTCAGACGAGAACAAATTAGCAATGCAGACAATAGGTAGGTCCTGAATAAAGGCAGTATAGTAGTATACCGCTGTGCAATAGTCATAAATCGATTTACATGACACAAACCAAAGCTGAGGGAAACACATCAACTAAAAGAGTATACATAGGCCGTCCGGGATGAGTCGGGATATATTTACTGCCTCTGAAAATGAGGGCAAAGCGGATTGCGACAAATATTTTGCCTTTCAACAGGCCACCTACGGATCTCTTAAAATTGTTACAAGGGTTCTTAACGTGCAGAGAGCATGGTGCTCTCTCGGCATAATTTAACGCCCTCGTTCTGACCGGAAGTTGCTGCGTTCTTGTAAATCCCGCACAGCTAAACGACGCCCCATTGTGTGAAGGTTTTATTTTACCGAACAGAAGAAACATACAGTGACTATATTCCCAACTCTTCCTTGGAGTATATATTTGTTTATATACGTCAATGAATCAAAACTCAAATGAAACAAATAACGAAAACAAAATGTGGAATGTATTTCAATGAAACTTTACTCCAACGACAAAAAAAATGGGACATGTACGTCAATGAGACCGTACTCCAACGACACAAATAACAAATTAAAATTTGACATATATGTCGACGAAACAGTACTCTAGCGACAATTAAAAAAAATAAGTGGCTGAGGCGTTAACGAGACAGTGTTTGGCAACACAAATTATAACAAATATGTCGCATAAACCCTAATGTCACAATACTCGATCCACGCAAATATAAAAAGTGGTGTCATTTTCCTCAAAAGAAGGTATCTGTACATTAAAAATAATATAAAAGTGGCATTTACATTTTTGTACATCAACGAGACTATCCTCACAATGCAAATAGTAAATGCGACAAGAGAAGCAAATCTTCCATATACACTAGAGAAACAGTACCCCAACGACAAAAACAATAATATAAAAAATGTTGCATATACGCAATAAGACGGCACTGCAATGACACACATAATTGAAAAAAAATATGTCATATACATCAATGAGACAGTAAACCAACGACATTACCAATAAAAGCTGTGGCATTTTCGCCAACGAGAAAGGGCATTAACGACGCAAGTAGTTAAATAATGTGGCATTAACGACAATCAGACTGAACGTCAGTGAAATGGTGTGGTATATACTTCAATCAGACTCGAACGACACAAATAATATAAACAATGTTGTGGCATATAGGTTTTGAAACATATACTAAAACAGGATGGGTCGTATAAATCAAAGACACAGTACTCCTACGACACAAATCAAACAAAAGTTGTTGCATATTCGTTAATGTGACAGTACCTTAACGACGCGGAAAAAAAATACGTACTCAAACGACACATATTTGAAAAATTATATGTGGCATGCTCGTCAATGAAACAGAACCCTAACGACACAGGAAAATACAAAAAAAAAAATGTGGCATATTCGTCAACTAGATCATACATCAACGACAAAAATAATACAAGAAATATGTGGTATATTCGTCAATGAGACAGTCCCTAGCAAAACCGTCAAGGTTACATTACTGATCGACACAAAGGATAAAAAGTATGTGCTATATACACCAATGAAACTGTACTTCGACGATACAAATAATAATAAAGATGTTTGTATTCGTCAAGGATACAGTACAGTACGACATAAATAAACAAAGATGTGGCACATTTGTCAAGGAAACAGAACTCCAACGACACAAATAAGGAAAACAATGTGTGATACGACGTGAAAAATAAAACAAAAGATTTGGCATCTACGTCAATGAGAGACTACCCTTTCACAGTGAATAATGAAAAGGTCTCCTTTGTGTCTGTGAGGCTGTATCATAACAACACAAATAATGAAAACAGGGCGTATTTGTCGCTAACGACGCGACGAGATGCGTAATTTATGTCTAGGAAACCATACCCAAACTAAATTAGAAAGCATGTGTCATATATATCAATGACACAGTACACTAACGACATCAATAATAAAAAAACATTGTGGCATAAACGTAAATGGAAAATACCATTACAAAGCAAACAGTGAAAATGTGGCATATGAATAAATAATTCAGTATCCTTACAATGCAAATAGTAGAAAATGTGGCATAGACGTCAACAAGACGACCAACAACAAAACTAATAACAAATGAAGTATACTTTTGATATGGACTTCAAATATCAAAGCTTTTCAGTCATTTATGTGTAAAAGTGATAAAACTTCTTGCAAGAATATTAGTAACTATCAAAGATGTAGCCATTGACAAAAGCATTCATGCATGACTTGTAATTACGTAATTACGAAAATATAAATGTTGTCAATGTTTCCTATCTCCTTTATTCTTTAATTCTATGAGGTTATGAATATATATCTGTAATTTTGCAAAAGTTGTTATGACAACTAAGGATTTTCCTTCATTACAGTGTTGAAGAAACGAAATTCTGAGAACAATTGCCCTGACAATTCTCTGAACAATAACTCTAATGGCAACTCTAACTCAGAAATCTAACACATCAAACGTCAGTTAAATGGAAAGACACCAGAACTATATGATGTTTATGAATGGATATAAAAAATGCGTGTGGAATATGATTACTTAGAAAAGGATAAGTCGACTTCAATCATATCTAACAGAGAAGAAATGTTGGAAAATTGGTTGAAAATCTGAAGAACAAAAATATTTCTGGATTATTTTGGCTTACGACATTGGTACAACCTTCAAAAATTAGGAAAAAAGAAAAGATTCTCTTGAAAAGTGCAATCCATGTAAATCAACCCATATAGACATGTCTTCTTTGCACAAATCTCTCTACAAAGACTCCTGCCAAATTTTGAAATATGCCAGACAGCTACAGACCATTTAATTAATACCGTATCCCCGACATCAATGACACAAGAGAAAGGATTAAAATCATCAAGTCTTTTATCAATATCAGCCGGAAGCCACGGATCGAATCGATCAATCAGATCATTGCATGTCAAAATTCGCGCGCTAAGTGGAGATAATCGGGAATTTTCTTATAGGTGTCGCTGTATCAAAACAAAACAAATCTATCGCTAGCAACAAACAGTCGGAATACGCTGAGAACACGTTACTACCTTTTAATCGTGACTGTTTGTACGTGTTTTTTCAAGATAAATGTCACAGAGACTTGACTGCACAGCTGAAATATTATTTGTTTTGGAAAATATTAAAATTCAAGTCGTTCTCCCGAGTCAATTTTGCTTTGACGTCTGTGTCTAAATTTATGGCGGGTAAAACCCAGCCTGAATTTAACTGGCACACTTGCGTCTCCCTAAACAAATCAAATTGTAGATGCTAAAATAAATGAATTATATATAAATGCATCAGGAAACCGCGTAACTACCCAGCATCCATCGCCAGCTTCCGTAAATTAACCTTCAGAAAGCTGTTTCAAGATTACAGATATTTTCCTTATTGCACCCATTATAAACCATTTATAACTCCGTTTTATAGGTTTCCTTACAGATACAGTTACCTAAAGATAAATATATAATGCAACATCATTTTTAGATGTTTTATGATCACAAATACAAATTTCCTTATCCGTTTATGAGAGGTTACCCACAAAAACCTGAGGAGGACGAACTTGTTATAATTTTAATGTGAATTTTCAGTATTTCAGTCCAGCTCCTCACTCATATATTCTGTTTTATGTAATCATTCAGTGATATGTTCCTTTTAAACATATGAGAACATGATGTACAGGTTATCTGATATCATTTTGACTTTCTATATCACAGTGGCACAGATTCTGCTGACTAATGATCTTATTTACAGTTAGGAGTACCTGTTATTTGTTCTTTGTTTTTTGTGTGTTGAATTTATGTTTTATGACTTTCTTCATTTATTCATAACCATGTCTGGTCGTAGCAGTTGTAGTAAATTGCACCCAGAGAGAAGACCAGGACCATGTGCCTATTGTAATTATGATCATATATCAAATAGATATATTCATTTAATTCAGAAAGCGAGTGACTTGCCAGATTTTACTAATTTTGTTTCTTCAAAGTATAAAATTGCTGAATTAGACTGCATATGCAGAAAATGTGAGGAAAGTTGAAAAAGCTTTTTCCAGAGTACAGAATGATTCCCACACTGAACCAGAGGTTTCCATTTAAAAAAAAAAAACCCGTACAGAGACTGAAAAGTGTTTTTGTCCTATTTTGCAGATGCTGATGGCTGCACTAGTTCAGATATTCACCATTATACTGAAATCAATATTCCAGTTTTGAGAAGGTTTTTTCAGTTTCTATGCATACACAGTACCAGTGATACCTTTTTTCTCATCTTTGTCATTCCCACTATAATGAATTGAACAAATGTATTAACCTTACTGTTGTACAATGTATAGTATGTGACAAATTTTCTGGAATGAACACTGGCTCATTTAAAACTGTCAGTGAGGATAAACGGGAGCTATTTACTCGTTACTTCAACTTTGATATGCATGTGGAAAATTTAATGTGTTGTCCTTATTGTTACAATAAATTTAATTCCTTTTCTAGATCAGATGCTGCAGAGGACCAGCTGTCCAAAACAACTGAATACTTATTCAGTTGTTTGGAAAATTTTACAGTTATAGACACTGACAAGGTAACAACAGAGAATATAGATTCATTTTCTTTCGGGTCTGTCCTAGAATCTGTCATAAATTATTTTGTAGAAGAAAAAACCTTGCTTTTACCAAATTTATACAAACAGTTTAAATGTATTTTACACAAAATGCAAAAAGTTAGGCTTATGTGTAGAGCAGAAGGTTTTCATCGTCCTCAGTTGTTATTTACCATGTTGAAGTCGTGCCTTGGCAGATCACTATCATATTATGTGCCAAAGAAATAAAAATTAGGAAGAATGATTTACAGGAATGGTACTGATATTTTGGTTGTTTACACACAGTTGTAAGAAAATCTTAAATTTATTGACGATAACAAAAGATTAAAAAGAAAGCATAATTCAAGTAGAAAAGATGGCTTCTACTGTATCAGCAGAAAGCAGAAAAAAACAAACAAGAGCAAAGTCTAGAAGATGCTGTAAAATCTTAAAACATTATGTTAAAATATATGTATCAGATAAAATCAAGATGGACGGACTTCCTGACATTGACAACTTTAAGTGTAAAGATGAAATCTTGAAAATCCCCTATATTATGGAATTTTATTTTCAGAATTTGTTCTACTGATAATAAAGAGAAAGTGCTGAAGAAGTCACAGTTTACTTGAGTTCACATTATTCTGAACCTCTTTTCAATATTTTCAGAATGATGCCACGTTTGTACATTTTGAGTTGTAATTTTCATTTACAGAATTCCCAGTGTCTGCAACCTTTGCATTTTTATATACAGACATAGCTGATAAGTTTTCTAATTCATCTTGCACATTTCTTTCCAGTAATGCTAGATTAGGGCTGGTATCTCAAAGGACTCTCTCAGAAGATATATCACTAATAGGTGAAGAGAATTAGAACAAAACAGAGGTATAGTTTATCAAAAGTATAGTAGCCTCATTAGATAACCTTGATTAAAACCAGGCTTACTCTGTAGTATGTGCTGGAAAAGATAGAAGTGGCTTCCATGGAACAACAATACAGACTGTGGTTCCAACGCCCAGTCAAAAATTAATATGTTTGATGATTCCAATCTGATTTCAAATCTTAATCAGACCAACATCGAACATGATATATCTGAAGTTAAAATTCCAGAGACCGTAAACTGGAAAAAGACATTAATCAGAAACTTTTAAATTCAGAAGACAAATTTGGGCTCCCACCAGTAAAAAGCAGAATAAGTTTTCTAACATGTCACCATCAGATTTAGATGAAACATCTGCAGAGATTGGTGATTGGCATATATTAAAAATGTCCTTCCCATATTTGTCAAGATTTATTTTGATGCTGGATTGAAGCAACTTGCTACTAAACATCATCATGGAGCTACGTTAAAAGTTTTAACTGAGTGTAGCAAGTTTGCTATAACTCATAGGTTTTTATACAAGCTTGGGAAGCAGTTATGAGACATCAGGTGAAATTCTTTTTGAATACAAATTATGTGAATTACCTTATGATATTCAAGTTTCAGATTTAATATTAGATATTATTTCAGATATGTCATAAGATGAAGGAGAAGATGATGTTTGTAAAACTGATGTCTGGGAGAAGGTATGTAAGAAAAAACGGAGATTTTACTTTTTCACAGATGATTTATTAGAAGAATATAAAACTTGGCGTCATGAGAACTCCTCAGTCAACCAAACTTTTGCTTTTTGGACAATTTTGTACATTTAGATTTTATGGCTTTTCTTGGTTTGTTTTTCTCTATACGTAGTAGAAACTGGCACTTACGCAATGTGTCGCTGAAAAAATTACTTGTCTATTTCATGCTTTTGATAGGCAAAATTATCAGAGACTCATACCCTACCATCTTGCTGATCTCCACACCTTTCCAGAACCTGTTATTAAACATTTTGCAGCTGGCTACTTTTCAGTTTCAATTTCAGGTAAACATTTGTATTCTGTAGCACTAGATGAAGCACATGAAATGGAAATTAATTTAAAGTAAAAAATGCTCTAAACTCTTTCAGCCAGTCTTCTTTGGCTAATCTCACTTTTATTTATTTACCTTACAGAGCAAAGACATTGCATAACCTTAAATCAGAATTACAACTTGAAAGAGAAGAAGGTTTATATCAGAGAGAAGGTACAATGTTTTATGTTAAAATGCAGAAAAACAGTTTGTGAATACATGTCCAATTTGGAAACATCATCTCCGTTTGTCATAAACTGTATTGAAAATTAACATCATATTTTTACCAGAACTGAGACTGACCATGAACAGACTGACAGTTTGACAAATTATAGAAAGTATGGTGAGGAAGACTTGGCAAGTTATTTAAAATGCTTTTATTTAGAACTTGTGAAACAGCAGGAAAGCCTCCCCAGAAAAAAAAAAAATTTAAAACTTTTGCTCCTATTTAAATAACTATTCACAAGCAGAAAAAGAAATTAAAGGTCAAAATACAGTGATTTCTTGTTTGAGGAAAAATGCATTTTCAAAGCATAGTGGTAATGCAGTCAAGGATTTGGACAAGCTGCCACGTGCTTTGTGTGATGCAGAAGGAATTCAAGAAAAGGGCCAAAAAGCCACTGCAGCTAATGTCTTTAAAAATATTTATTCTGATGCTTTTAATTACAGGTTCCTAAGGCTCCACTATCAAGTAAAACTACTGTCATTATTGATGGTATATTTATTATCAATACCAGTCCACTTGCCTCACACCAGACCTTTGGTGATTATGGTGATTTTCTTTTTAATGGATGGATTATAAAGTATTATAATCAATATACAGCAAATGAGGTTCATTTACTATTTAATGATCCAAATAGGAATGATGTTAGCCCAAAAGACATTGAAAGAACGCGGAGGAATACAGTTGTACAGGAACCAGTTGTACGTACATGTATTTCCTCCGACATACCATTGCTATCAAACTGGAGAAATTTTATTGCAGTTCGCCATCAAAAGCGACTTTTGGTTAACTTTTGTCTGAATATTTTTGTCTCTTTCATTGACTTTTTTCTGTACTAACCAATGTTGTTTTGTTACAGCTGGAGGATTTGATGATGACAGAAAAGACAGAGCAATTTCCATATTAAATGGTCAGGTTGTAGATTATGACTTGGCATCTGCTAATCATGAAGAGGCAGATACTAGAGTATGGTTACATGCATCAGTTACAACAGCAGATCAAGTCATAATCTACAGCCCTGATACTGATGTATTTTTATAGGTTTACCACTTGAACTTATTTAACTAAAAATGTATATGTGCAGTTGAGAGATTCACCATACAACAATTCATTTCTTTCCATGGACAAACTTGTAAGGTGTATTACTTTAAATGATTCACTTTAAGAGGAATTGACAGTGTTTTGATATGTATGCAGTTACTTTTTATCTATAGTGGATGTGATTTTGTGTTGTGGTAAGAAGATTTTTTGATGTATTTAGAAAGCATGCCTCTTTTATTGTAGGAAATGAAAGCTTTGCAGATGTTCATGGTCTTAATGGCCTTCGTTCATTTTAGAGGTTAATATGTTCTGTTTATTTTAGTAAACATCGTGCTGCATTTCAGCCATATTCTACTCCTAAATCATTATTTGATTCTATTTCAGAGGGGCTTACATGAGAAACATTTATCTTTTATTTCAGCTATCAGAGAAAAGCTGTGGGAAAGAGTGGTCACTGAAGTGGAAATGATGCCAAACCATGAAGCCCTCAAACTACACTGGATGCGGTGTTGCTGGGTGTTTGATAATGGGAGTCAGAGCACCAGCAATACCCATACACTATCTGATTTGTCAAAATCTGGATAGCAAATCACTGATAATAGATAAGAAATTGTTTGGGACACTGTTTTAAATTTTCAGAAAGTAGAAAACTATAGAATGGTATATTAAAGGGTGTGGATGTAAGACTGGATGCAAAACAAATAGGTGTAAATTTGAGAAGGCACAAAATGATAACTGTGATGGTTTTTGTGGTCCAGGTTGTAAATGTGTAAACTGTTTTAATGTTCCAGGTAGTGGAGATCAAGTACTAGATATGTCTATTGACCTTGATGATGTCATTTCAGATGAAACAGAAGACCTGGAAGATCCAGTTGAAGATGAACAACCTGAAGTAGATGGATTAGTTGAGGAACTTGATCAAAAGATGATTACTGGCTTTTCAGTAATGAAGAGATTTAATTTTTATTTATTTTCAGACAAAATCCTTTCATGAATATGTTGTTAATGGCAAAGCTGTTCAATTTATCACAGTGCTTTAAGATGAAAAGTGGAATCAAGCTTGATATATTGTAATAGGTCTTCTTTTAATTGTTAAGTTCTGCATATTTATTTTTTATGTCCTGAAATGTGTGTTGTAATAATATATACCCAACCTCTGCTTGTACTGATATTAACACTTCTATTTTGAAAGAATTTTTAATGGAGAAGCCTTGAACCTAAACTTGATGAACAATTTGCAAATTTTGAAATCTTGCTTGTCAATATTATTTTATCCAGTTATATAAACTGCATTTGTATAAAATAATATGATATCTTTGTGGTGTATGAATGTTCAATGTTTCCAAATTCCTACCACTAGATTTGCAAGTTTCCCATTCAAATTTGTTATTGTTAATTCTACCTTTGAACCTCAGTTTTGTGTGCATTTCAGGTATTTAGGGCTTCAATTAATGATTTATTGAAACCTCAACAAAAGAGATAACTCTTAAAATTTGAGATATTGGAGACAACTGTATTAATCATTTATATCTTTTAGGACTACTGAATGGCTGTCCTTGGTGTTATTTTAAACAGACATCAATGGAATTTGCTAATATTTATGTCTAATACAAATTTTGTACTGTAAATATTTTCATGTCTTTTTTTTTCAGATAGCATCATTTATTACATGATAACTTGGGCTTAGATATTTTCCTGTGTTATGTTTTTACCATAAATGAGCAAGAATAATTACCTTTACTAATTTGCTTTATGCTTTGTACAAGTTTCAGATCCTTAAAATACTGGTTTGAGAAAATTTTATGTTGGATGTACAGATAATAAAGGTATGTATATTATATAAAAAGTGGAAAGGGCAGGACAATAATAAGCATGTAGCAACAGATGAAAAGGAAGTCAATCCGCAAAAAAAATCCTCCCCCCCTTTTCCCTATTAACATTCCATAATGTACATTTTTCTGGTATTTGTTGAATGCTTTTTTTAGGAAACACAACAACAGAAGAATCATTCACTCAAGCTCAAACACCTGTCAAATACAACCTTCCTGTTCCTGTCAATTTGCGTCAACAGTTTAATATAAAAAAGTCAAAGAAAGAAAATCTGTCCATATTTAGCTGTATCAAAATAGGCAATACATTAGTGTTTACCGACTATGATAATAAGCGACTTATTATTTCTAATTCAGACGGTACTGATATCCATCACATTCCTCTGTCCTATACACCATATTATATGACAGAGGTAAATATTAATACTGTAGCAGTATCCTGTCACAACAAAACCATACCGATAATAAATATATCTACAGGTTCTGTCACCCGTACAATCAACACCAGTGGTTCCTGCTACGGAATATCATATAATGATAATAACCTGTACGTTGTTATTGATCAGAGTATAATACATGTGATGGACCTGACAGGTAAAGTAATACGTACTATACCTTTACCTTCAGGCCTTATCCTCGACATTACAGTAGACAGAGACAGGTTGGTCTGTATAGGCTATAGATCAATATACTGCTGCTCATTAGAGGAAAACTAATTTGGAAGTTTAAAAGGATAACTTTCAAGATTTAAATCATGTGACAACAGATGATGAGGGAATGTGTATGTGACTCATTATAAGACCAACACTGTAATAGTTGTATCTGATGACGGTAAACATTATAATGATTGACCGTAATAATCATACGAAGTCCATTTGATATCTGTTAATGTGAAAGTATCATAATATGATTAAATGTATCGTATGTGATATGACTAATTTCAGTACACGGTCACGGAACATAACGAAATTAAAGATCGATGATTACGTTACCTGAAAACTGTCTTATGCAATTATAAGAATAGTAAACTTTTCATGATACGAAACGTAGAATCTATCGGAGTCAATCCGACAGAATTTGATCGAAACAATCATGCTATCATTAAGTTAAGATCATACGATAATATTAGTTATTGAATTGTGAACGATATGTGCCGATATTGTCAGAGTGTGAATTCTACAATTTCAGATCGTCCAATGTTCAATGAGATTTATCTCATGTCAGGTACTCATAGTTAGATCAGGCCTGAATATCTTTCGACTATCCATGTCAATGTTTCAATTAAATGAATAATTAAAGTCATTGATAATAATCTGTATTAAATGATATATGTTTAAACGTTGTAATCTGAAATTAGTTATTAATTTCAAATGGACATTTTTAATGCTCATAGAACGTTAATCGAATAAACTTTAACGTTGATCAACTTTTTAAAAACTAATTAATCAATATTCAAAATTTATCGTCGATAAGAACATATGTCAACATTACTACAACTTAATCGATAATCATGTCTAAATCGAATGATAACGATCAATTAAGATCAGATTCAGACATCTATGCTAGTACTGCTATGAACGCTAAAGTAATTACGAAAAGAATGAACAGATTTTAGTACTTAAAAGAAAGTTCTACATTTAAATATAATGCCTATAATACGTTATATATATGAATTTTCATTAATTACTCGATTTAACTATAAATATTCATTAATTCGCATATACGAATATGCACGTTTCAATATAAGCAACTAAATCAATTTATATATCTAAGATGTAAATGATATGCAGAAGACTTGTTAAACAATGTTAAGTATAATGACACCTTAAGTAGAATTACTCACGAATAGATGCATAACATCTGATTCAAACGATGTTACTGAAATGAGAACGTTAACGACTATGCTATAGACTAGGAAAATCGAATAAAATACGTATTTCAGACATTAATGCAAGAATAGCACATTCAATCGACAGTTAAGTCATATCTAAACAATCGATTGTATCAGAACAAATAAGAATATCGAAATTACAGAATAATGTAATTACGAATTAATCATATTGAAATTACAGTATAGTCTAATAACGATTAATCTTAATAATTCAACTTCTAGAATCTATCATGTAATTAGATAAGTTCTAGATTTACTTAGTAATTAAGCTTATAGTCTCAAACATGACTAATCGTGTTTTATTAAAATAAATTATAATTAAACATTAAGGTCCAATAAGTTACTACAATCTATTTTACTTTATGAACTAAGTGTACTATTGACTCAATCTAAGTTGTCTAGCATAATGAAATAGTTTAAATAACCTATAATACTTCATTTTATCAATAATATTTCAACTTCTTATATGTTTTCATAATTGAATGTCTAATTTGTTATTATGCAAAACATATTTATGACGTACATTATTTTGATCAATGTATCAATCTGCTAATAACTCTATTATCAACTATCATATTCTAATTGAATTAGTTTATAGAGTACTTATAAGAAGCATAATTCAAATTTTTATGGTTTAAGCCTTGATCAAAGTTTTAGAATTATACAATTAGTTTAAACTTTATGCAGTATCTAGATGCAATTAATACGGACCTACGATAATTTAATTTAATTAGATCAAAAACTTAGGGTACAGTCATTACATCATATAGTTATGTAAATTGCATTTTATATAAATTTAATATGGACTTAATTGGATACTATGATGCAATGCATACACTATGTTATAATGGAAATGTATAGTAAAAATTTTGGTCTTTGTCAATTATCTAATTGGTCAAACATTGTAGTCTTATCATTTACATATTAGAATTATATTTAATTCTTAAAATTGTATATGTCAATGAAACTATACCCTTACGACGCAGATAATAAAAAGGTATGGTATATGAGATACAAACTTAACGACACAATCACTATAGAAAGATGTTGCATATACGTCAGTGAAACATAACTCAAAAGAATAAAAACAAATGTGGAATAGGTTAACGTGACATATTCTTGAATAGGATGTATCATATAAAGCAATGGCTCTAACGAAATAAGTAATGAAAGCAGATGTTTCATGTAACTCATCGACACACAAACAAATAAACCAATGTGGCATGTACGTCAATGATTGATTGGTCTTTGGTTAACTTCCAGTGGCTCACTATTTCAAGTTCAGACGAGAACAAATTAGCAATGCAGACAATAGGTAGGTCCTGAATAAAGGCAGTATAGTAGTATACCGCTGTGCAATAGTCATAAATCGATTTACATGACACAAACCAAAACTGAGGGAAACACATCAACTAAAAGAGTATACATAGGCCGTCCGGGATGAGAGTCGGGGATATATTTACTGCCTCTGAAAAATGAGGGCAAAGCGGATTGCGACATATATTTTGCCTTTCAACATGCCACCTACGGATCTCTTAAAAATTGTTGCAAGGGTTCTTAACGTGCAGAGAGTATTGTGCTCTCGGCATAATTTAACGCCCTCATTCTGACCGGAAGTTGCTGCGTTCTTGTAAATCCCGCACAGCTAAACGACGCCCCATTGTGTGAAGGTTTTATTTTACCGAACAGAAGAAACATACAGTGACTATATTTCCAACTCTTCCTTGGAGTATATATTTGTTTATATACGTCAATGAATCTAAACTCAAATGAAACAAATAACGAAAACAAAATGTGGAATGTATTTCAATGAAACTGTACTCCAACGACAAAAATAAATGGGACATGTACGTCAATGAGATCGTACTCCAACGACACAAATAACAAATTAAAATTTGACATATATGTCGTCGAAACAGTACTCTAGCGACAATAAAAAAAATATAAGTAACTGAGGCGTTAACGAGACAGTATTTGGCAACACAAATTATAACAAATATGTCGCATAAACCCTAATGTCACAATACTCGATCAACGCAAATATTAAAAAGTGGTGTCATTTTCCTCAAAAGGAGGTATCTGTACATTAAAAATAATGTAAAAGTGGCATTTACATTTTTGTACATCATCGAGACTATCCTCACAATGCAAATAGTAAATGCGACAAGAGAAGCAAATCTTCCATATACACTAGAAAAACAGTACCCCAACGACAAAAAAAATAATAAAAAAAATGTTGCATATACGCAATAAGACGGTACTGCAATGACACACATAATTGAAAAAAATGTGTCGTATACATCAATGAGACAGTAAACCAACGACATTACCAATAAAAAGCTGTGGCATTTTCGCCAACGAGAAAGAGCATTAACGACGCAAGTAGTTAAATAATGTGGCATTAACGACAATCAGACTGAACTCCAAAGTCAGTGAAATGGTGTGGTATATACTTCAGTGAGACTCGAACGACACAAATAATATAAACAATGTTGTGGCATATAGGTTTTGAAACATATACTAAAACAGGATGGGTCGTATAAATCAAAGACACAGTACTCCTACGACACAAATCAAACAAAAGTTGTTGCATATTCGTTAATGTGACAGTACCTTAACGACGCGGAAAAAAATGCGTACTCAAACGACACATATTTGAAAAATTATATGTGGCATGCTTGTCAATGAAACAGAACCCTAACGACACAGAAAAATACAAAAAAAAAATGTGGCATATTCATCAACTAGACCATACATCAACGACAAAATAATACAACAATGAGACAGTCCCTAGCAAAACCGTCAAGGTTACAGTACTGATCGACACAAAGGATAACAAGTATGTGCTATATACATCAATGAAACTGTACTTCGACGATACAAATAATAATAAAGATGTTTGTATTCGTCAAGGATACAGTACAGTACGACATAAATAAACAAAGATGTGGCACATTTGTCAAGGAAACAGAACTCCAACGACACAAATAAGGAAAACAATGTGTGATACGACGTGAAAAATAAAACAAAAGATTTGGCATCTACGTCAATGAGAGACTACCCTTTCACAGTGAATTATGAAAAAGGTCTATTTTGTGTCTGTGAGGCTGTATCATAACAACACAAATAATGAAAACAGGGCGTATTTGTCATTAAGACAGAAGCCTAACGACGCGACGAGATGCGTAATTTACGTCTAGAAACCATACCCAAACTAAATTAGAAAGCATGTGTCATATATGTCAATGACACAGTACACTAACGACATCAATAATAAAACAAACATTGTGGCATAAACGTAAATGGAAAATACCATTACAAAGCAAACGGTGAAAATGTGGAATATGAATAAATAATTCAGTATCCTTACAATGCAAATAGTAGAAAATTTGACATAGACGTCAACAAGACGACCAACAAAAAAACTAATAACAAATGAAGTATACTTTTGATATGGACTTCAAATATCAAAGCTTTTCAGTCATTTATGTGTAAAAGTGATAAAACTTCTTGCACGAATATTAGTAACTATCAAAGATGTAGCCATTGACAAAAGCATTCATGCATGACTTGTAATTACGTACTTACGAAAATATAAATGTTGTCAATGTTTCCTATCTCCTTTATTCTTTAATTCTATGAGGTTATGAATATATATCTGTAATTTTGCAAAAGTTGTTATGACAACTAGGATTTTCTTCATTACAGTGTTGGAAGAAACGAAATTCTGAGAACAATTGTCCTGACAATTCTCTGAACAACAACTCTAATGGCAACTCTAACTCAGAAATCTAACACATCAAACGTCAGTTAAATGGAAAGACACCAGAACTATATGATGTTTATGGATGGATATAAAAAATGCGTGTGGAATATGATTACTTAAAAAGGATAAGTCGACTTCAATCATATCTAACAGAGAAGAAATGTTGGAAAATTGGTTGAAAATCTGAAGAACAAAAATATTTTGGATTATTTTGGCTTACGACATTGGTACAACCTTCAAAAATTAGGAAAAAAAAGAAAAGATTCTCTTGAAAAGTGCAATCCATGTAAATCAACCCATATAGACATGTCTTCTTTGCACAAATCTCTCTACAAAGACTCCTGCCAAATTTTGGAAATATGCCAGACAGCTACAGACCATTTAATTAATACCGTATCCCCGACATCAATGACACAAGAGAAAGGATTAAAAATCGTCAAGTCTTTTATCAATATCAGCCGGAAGCCACGGATCGAATCGATCAATCAGATCATTGCATGTCAAAATTCGCGCTAAGTGGAGATAATCGGGAATTTTCTTATAGGTGGCGCTGTATCAAAACAAAACAAATCTATCGCTAGCGGCAACAGTCGGGAATACGCTGAGAACACGTTACTACCTTTTAATCGTGACTGTTTGTACGTGTTTTTTCAAGATAAATGTCACAGAGACTTGACTGCACAGCTGAAATATTATTTGTTTTGGAAAATATTAAAATTCAAGTCGTTCTCCCGAGTCAATTTTGCTTTGACGTCTGTGTCTAAATTTATGGCGGGTAAAACCCAGCCTGAATTTAACTGGCACACTTGCGTCTCCTAAACAAATCAAATTGTAGATGCTAAAATAAACGAATTATATATAAATGCATCAGGAAACCGCATAACTACCAGCATCCATCGCCAGCTTCCGTAAATTAACCTTCAGAAAGCTGTTTCAAGATTACAGATATTTTCCTTATTGCACCCATTATAAACCATTTATAACTCCGTTTTATAGGTTTCCTTACAGATACAGTTACCTAAAGATAAATATATAATGCAACATCATTTTAGATGTTTTAAGATCACAAATACAAATTTCCTTACCCGTTCATGAGAGGTTACCCCACAAAACCTGAGGAGGACGAACTTGTTATAATTTTTAATGTGAATTTTCAGTATTTCAGTCCAGCTCCTCACTCATACATTCTGTTTTATGTAATCATTCAGTGATATGCTCCTTTTAAACATATGAGAACATGATGTACAGGTTATCTGATATCATTTTGACTTTCTATATCACAGTGGCACAGATTCTGCTGACTAATGATCTTATTTACAGTTAGGAGTACCTGTTATTTGTTCTTTGTTTTTTTTTGTGTTGAATCTATGTTTTTATGACTTTCTTCATTTATTCATAACCATGTCTGGTCGTAGCAGTTGTAGTAAATTGCACCCAGAGAGAAGACCAGGACCATGTGCCTATTGTAATAATGATCATATATCAAATAGATAATTCAGAAAGCGAGTGACTTGCCAGATTTTACTAATTTTGTTTCTTCAAAGTATAAAATTGCTGAATTAGACTGCATATGCAGAAAATGTGAGGGAAAGTTGAAAAAAAGCTTTTTCCAGAGTACAGAATGATTCCCACACTGAACAAGAGGTTTCCCCATTTAAAAAAAAAAAAACCGTACAGAGACTGAAAAGTGTTTTTTGTCCTATTTTGCAGATGCTGATGGCTGCACTAGTTCAGATATTCACCATTATACTGAAATCAATATTCCAGTTTTGAGAAGGTTTTTAAGTTTCTATGCATACACAGTACCAATGATACCTTTTTTCTCATCTTTGTCATTCCACTATAATGAATTGAACAAATGTATTAACCTAACTGTTGTACAATGTATAGTATGTGACACATTTTCTGGAATGAACACTGGCTCATTTAAAACTGTCAGTGAGGATAAACGGGAGCTATTTACTCGTTACTTCAACTTTGATATGCGTGTGGAAAATTTAATGTGTTGTCCTTATTGTTACAATAATTTTAATTCCTTTTCTAGATCAGATGCTGCAGAGTACCAGCTGTCCAAAAACAACTGAATACTTATTCAGTTGTTTGGAAAATTTTACAGTTATAGACACTGAAAAGGTAACAACAGATAATATAGATTCATTTTCTTTCAGGTCTGTCCTAGAATCTGTCATAAGTTATTTTGTAGAAGAAAAAAAACCTTGCTTTTACCAAATTTATACGAACAGTATAAATGTATTTTACACAAAAATGCAAAAAAGTTAGGCTTATGTGTAGAGCAGAAGGTTTTTCATCCTCCTCAGTTATTATTTACCATGTTGAAGTCGTGTCTTGGCAGATCACTATCATATTATGTGCCAAAGAAATAAAAATTAGGGAGAATGATTTACAGGAATGGTACTGATATTTTTGGTTGTTTACACACAGTTGTAAGAAAATCTTAAATGTATTGACGATAACAAAAAAGAAAGCAGAAAAAACAAACAAGAGCAAAGTCTAGAAGATGCTGTAAAAATCTTAAAAAATTACGTTAAAATATATGTATCAGATAAAATCAAGATGGACGGACTTCCTGACATTGACAACTTTAAGTGTGAAGATGAAATCTTGAAAATCCCCCCTATATTAATGGAATTTTATTTTCAGAATTTGTTCTACTGATAATGAAGAGAAAGTGCTGAAGAAGTCACAATTTACTTGGAGTTCACATTATTCTGAACCTCTTTTCAATATTTTCAGAATGATGCCACGTTTGTACATTTTGAATTGTAATTTTCATTTGCTAGATTAGGGCTGGTATCTCAAAGGACTCTCTCAGAAGATACATCACTTATAGGTGCAGAGAATTAGAACAAAAACAGAGGTATAGTTTATCAGATAGTATTGTAGCCTCATTAGATAACCTTGATTAAAACCGGGCTTACAGACTGTGGTTCCAACGCCCAGTCAAAAAATTAATATGTTTGATGATTCCAATCTGATTTCAAATCTTAATCAGACCAACATCGAACATGACATATCTGAAGTTAAAAATTCCAGAGAGCGTAAACTGGAAAAAGACATTATTCAGAAACTTGTAAATCCAGAAGACAAATTTGGGCTCCCACCAGTAAAAAAGCAGAATAAGTTTTCTAACATGTCACCATCAGATTTAGATGAAACATCTGCAGAGATTGGTGATTGGCATATATTAAAAAATGTCCTTCCCATATTTGTCAAGATTTATTTTGATGCTGGATTGAAGCAACTTGCTACTAAACATCATCATGGAGCTACGTTAAAAGTTTTAACTGAGTGTAGCAAGTTTGCTATAACTCATAGGTTTTTTATACAAGATTGGGAAGCAGTTATGAGACATCAGGTGAAATCCTTTTTGAATACAAATCATGTGAATCACCTTATGATATTCAAGTTTCAGATTTAATATTAGATATTATTTCAGATGTCATTAGATGAAGGAGAAGATGATGTTTGTAAAACTGATGTCTGGGAGAAGGTATGTAAGAAAAAAAGGGAGATTTTTACTTTTTTTACAGATGATTTATTAGAAGAATATAAAACTTGGCGTCATGAGAACTCCTCAGTCAACCAAACTTTTGCTTTTTTGGACAATTTTGTACATTTAGATTTTATGGCTTATCTTGGTTTGTTTTTCTCTAAACGTAGTAGAAACTGGCACTTACGCAATGTGTCGCTGAAAAAAATTACTTGTCTATTTCATGCTTTTGATTGGCAAAATTATCAGAGACTCATACCCTACCATCTTGCTGATCTCCACACCTTTCCAGAACCTGTTATTAAACATTTTGCAGCTGGCTGCTTTTCAGTTTCAATTTCAGGTAAACATTTGTATTCTGTAGCACTAGATGAAGCACATGAAATGGAAATTAATTTAAAGTAAAAATACTCTAAACTCTTTCAGCCAGTCTTCTTTGGCTAATCTCACTTTTTTATTTACCTTACAGAGCAAAGACATTGCATAACTTTAAATCAGAATTACAACTTGAAAGAGAAGAAGGTTTATATCAGAGAGAAGGTACAATGTCTCATGTTAAAAATGCAGAAAAAAACAGTTTGTGAATACATGTCCAATTTGGAAACATCATCTCTGTTTGTCATAAACTGTATTGAAAATTTACATCATATTTTTACCAGAACTGAGACTAATCATGAACAGACTGACAGTTTGACAAATTATAGAAAGTATGGTGAGGAAGACTTGGCAAATTATTTAAAGTGCTTTTTATTTAGAACTTGTGAAACAGCAGGAAAGCCTCCCCAGAAAAAGAAAAAATTTAAAACTTTTGCTCCTATTTAAATAACTATTCACAAGCAGAAAAAGAAATTAAAGGTCAAAATACAGTGATTTCTTGTTTGAGGGAAAAATGCATTTCAGGCATAGTGGTAGTGCAGTCAAGGATTTGGACAAGCTGCCACGTGCTTTGTGTGATGCAGAAGGAATTCAAGAAAAGGGCCAAAAAGCCACTGCAGCTATTGTCTTTAAAAATATTATTCTGATGCTTTTTTATTACAGGTTCCTAAGGCACCACTATCAAGTAAAACTACTGTCATTATTGATGGTATATTTATTATCAATACCAGTCCACTTGCCTCACACCAGACCTTTGGTGATTATTGTGATTTTCTTTTTAATGGATGGATTATAAAGTATTATAATCAATATACAGCAAATGAGGTTCATTTACTATTTAATGATCCAAATAGGAATGGTGTTAGCCAAAAACATTCAAAGAACGCGGAGGAATACAGTTGTACAGGAACTAGTTGTACGTACATGTATTTCCTCCGACACCCATTGCTATCAAACTGGAGAAATTTTATTGCAGTTCGCCATCAAAAGCGACTTTTGGTTAACTTTTTGTCTGAATATATTTTGTCTCTTTCATTGACTTTTTTTCTGTACTAACCAATGTTGTTTTGTTACAGCTGGAGGATTTGATGATGACAGAAAAGACAGAGCAATTTCCATATTAAATGGTCAGGTTGTAGATTATGACTTGGCATCTGCTAATCATGAAGAGGCAGATACTAGAGTATGGTTACATGCATCAGTTACAACAGCAGATCAAGTCATAATCTACAGCCCTGATACTGATGTATTTTTTATAGGTTTACCACTTGTACCTAATTTAACTAAAAATGTATATGTGCAGTTGAGAGATTCACCATACAACAATTCATTTCTTTCTATGGACAAACTTGTAAAGTGTATTACTTTGAATGATTCACTTTAACAGGGAATTGACAGTGTTTTGATATGTATGCAGTTACTTTTTATCTATAGTGGATGTGATTTTGTGTTGTAGGAAATGAAAGCTTTGCTGATGTTCATGGTCTTAATGGCCTTCGTTCATTTTAGAGGTTAATATGTTCTGTTTATTTTAGTAAACATCGTGCTGCATTTCAGCCATATTCTACTCCTAAATCATTATTTGATTCTATTTCAGAGGGGCTTACATGAAAACATTTATCTTTTATTTCAGCTATCAGAGAAAAGCTGTGGGAAAGAGTGGTCACTGAAGTGGAAATGATGCCAAACCATGAAGCCCTCAAACTACACTGGATGCGGTGTTGCTGGGTGTTGATAATGGGTGTCAGAGCACCAGCAATACCCATACACTATCTGATTTGTCAAAATCTGGATAGCAAATCACTGATAATAGATAAGAAATTGTTTGGGACACTGTTTTAAATTTTCAGAAAGTAGAGAAAACTGTAGAATGGTATACTAAAGGGTGTGGATGTAACTCTGGATGCAAAACAAACAGGTGTAAATTTAAGAAGGCACAAAATGATAACTGTGATGGTTTTTGTGGTCCAGGTTGTAAATGTGTAAACTGTTTTAATGTTCCAGGTAGTGGAGATCAAGTACTAGATATGTCTATTGACCTTGATGATGTCATTTCAGATGAAACAGAAGACTTTGAAGATCCAGTTGAAGATGAACAACCTGAAGTAGATGGATTAGTTGAGGAACTTGATCAAAAAGATGATTACTGGCTTTTCAGTAGTGAAGAGATTTAATTTTTATTTATTTTCAGACAAAAATCCTTTCATGGATATGTTGTTAATGGCAAAGCTGTTCAATTTATCACAGTGCTTTAAGATGAAAAGTGGAATCAAGCTTGATATATTGTAATAGGTCTTCTTTTAATTGTTAAGTTCTGCATATTTATTTTTGTATGTCCTGGAAATTTGTGTTGTAATAATCTATACCCAACCTCTGCTTTTACTGATATTAACACTTCTATTTTGAAAGAAGTTTTAATGGAGAGGCCTTGAACCTAAACTTGATGAACAATTTGCAAATTTTGAAATCTTGCTTGTCAATATTATTTGATCCAGTTATATAAACTGCATTTGTATAAAATAGTATGATATCTTTGTGGTGTATGAATGTTCAATGTTTCCAAATTCCTACCACTAGATTTGCAAGTTTCCATTCAAATTTGTTATTGTTAATTCTACCTTTGAACCTCAGTTTTTGTGCATTTCAGGTATTTAGGGCTTCAATTAATGATTTATTGAAACCTCAACAAAGAGAGATAACTCTTAAAATTTGAGATATTGGAGACAACTGTATTAATCACTTTATATCTTTTAGGACTACTGAATGGCTGTCATTGGTGTTATTTTAAACAGACATCAATGGAATTTGCTAATATTTATGTCTAATACAAATTTTGTACTGTACATATTTTCAGGTCTTTTTTCAGATAGCATCATTTATTACATGATAACTTGGGCTTAGATATTTTCCTGTGTTATGTTTTTACCATAAATGAGCAAGAACAATTACCTTTACTAATTTGCTTTATGCTTTGTACAAGTTTCAGATCCTTAAAATACTGGTTTGAGAAAATTTTATGTTGGATGTACAGATAATACAGTCGAGGCAAATAGGAAATACCATAATATTATGAAATTTCATAATTTTATTGATATATTGGATCAAATTGAGTTGTCTTTCCTAGACGCATAGTGTCAAAATGGACATGGGAGATAACAACTTTTGTCTTAAACGAAGTCGAAAGGAAGACAACTCATTATTATAAAAGTTAACATTTAAAATATAAATTTGTATAGCAATTTAGGAGTTTATTAAATTGGGTTCGAACTATGGATTTTATATATACAAGGAGTAACTCTAGATAAATCAAACTTGACTAAAGATTATTTAAAATCTGGTGTAATGCACTAGAAAGAATCATTATATTTATTACTATTTTATCAGTCTACGACATAGCCAATCATGCATGTGGAGGTCAATTGCGAATTTATTTACAGTTTATTTATTATGTAAACAAATTTAAGACCGTAAAATTATGCAAAATCACAGAAAAATATTTCTAAAAAAAAATATGTTTGAAAATCTAACACCGGGAGATAAACAAACAATTGAGTTCCTCACAAAAACTGATAACTATGACAATAATTATTACGTTCAGGCAATAGCCTGTGTACAAATCAGCATAGACATTTATGCGATTGATGCGGATCTGACATTACAACATTAACAATCTTCAAAGCTGAAAAGTAATTCTTTGCATCATAGCAAATTATTAATGTCCAAATGATGGACATTGGCTATCTGATAAAGAAAATAAATTCACTAAAATCTTAAAAACAAACAGCAAAATGTCAATAAAATTTTATATATACGTAGAATTCTGAGTTGAGGTGAATTAATTGTAACAAAGAATATGTATACCTTTAATCTTTTTTAATTGCACTTGCTCATGGAGATAAAACACATATGGCAAATAACCTATTGTTATTTGAAAAGAAACTGTACTCAGCATAAATTGATCAATTTGTTCACCATGGTTCCAGTTGAATGTCAAACTATTTGTACATTTAAATGCGTATTATGTGCATATTTCTACATACATTTGTCAGATATTTCTATATGAAAGAGGTTCATTAAATGATTGTATACTAATGCTTAAGTTAAAGCAGGATAAAACTGAAAAGTATTGATTCAAAACAGAGCATAAGTAAGGTCATGAAGTCTCCTCACGGCCATCCCACCTCAGGATATCACGTATTGATGACCTCTGACCAGGCAAAATAAATTATCTTAATCAAAGTGATATTTCAAGCTACTTGAAATAAAAAAAACCCATCAGAACAAGATCTGAGAAAATCAGTACTGTTATTGTTGTGGGGTGGGTGGCTAGAGGATCGTTTTCTGTCAATTACGGGTAGAGCATGGCATCATTTGGATCAGATGCTTTGGTAACGGGTATATTAAATTAAAATGATTTTCATATTTTGATTTCATTCATTAGAATTTAAGTTAGAGAATTTAATAATTCCCAGTCATTTAAAATAAAAATAAAATAAGACAATATTAAAAAAGTGTTCCAACAAGAAGGAAAAAAACGACGAATGCGTATGAACAAGGGACCCATATCTTATTCGTCCTTCATATGCATATTTGTGGTTCGGCAACACAATGGAGTAAACATTTGAAGGAGTTGAATACATCAGCTTTGCAGAAATAGTCACATGAATTGAATCATATTACAATTTATAAAGTGAAATGTAAATAATTTGGAATAATTTCTTCGGTTCACATCTGTGTTTGTTGGTAATCTTATCTAAGGGCACCTGTTGGGAGAGATATACTTCCTGATCATTTAACAAAATATATAAATAACCAGTGACACAGTTCCAGGCTTACTGCTAGTGCAGTTTTATAGAATAGTATTTTTATTTGAAATGTAAATACCGTGCATTTTCAAAGTAATAATTTGTCCACACATAATGTTTATAAGTGTTTATACAGTTTGCAGATTCATATTAAATAAAAAAAGTATCGCCACTAGAATAACATAAAATATTCAAATACACGTATAAAGCATTGCTATAGTGAATAAATTAATAATAATAACTGATCAATGAAATCATAGAATGATTTGAAGATAAAATATTAATTCGACTGCAGACCAACAAATCAAACAACACAATACAAAATAACGTAAAATAGAGTTTTAACATCATCCAATAAGAAGTTTCAATAGATTTAGAAAGATTAGATAAATGCTCATCTAAATATTTCTAGCTGAAGATTAAAACATAATATAGTTACTACTCAGTCCCCGATCTGAAGTTGAATGCAAAAAAAAAAAAAAACATACGTGTCAAGTAAGACGTATCAACACTGTTCCTTAATACCAACTACATGTTTGCACTTAATATCATTTATAATCTCATTTATTAGTTACTAATGAATTTGTCAATGAAGGAAAACGTGTTCCTCGTCATTTAACTATTTTACAAACTTTACCATCTCTCTCATGCCTATGTTCTTCTGGAATTTTGTTAAACCTATTGACAATAAACAAACAAAGGCGCCATTTCCTTTAGACGTTTCTTAAGCTGCCTTAATTTAACTATTTTCCATCCATGTACTACATATGTGTTCATACACTTTGACCGTATATGTATGCAACTTATACAGTCATTTATGATTTGGTAAATATTTTGACTGATTTCGATTTACGATATGAAAATAAGAAGATATGGTATGATACAGATACCAAATGACGTAGAAGTTACAACTATAGGTTACCGTAAGGCCTTCAACAATGAGCAAAACCAATAGTGCATAGTAAGTTACATTGCCCCGAAACGACAAATATAAAACAGTTCAAACGAGAAAACTAAAGGCCTTTTAAAAGTTGGGGTCACACATTTACGATTTTACTGCCGTCCTTGACAGAACCATTCCCGATTAAGATTTATCAAACGTCTGATCAAGATTCTGGGAATCGGGGCTGGAAATTAAAACTTTAATAAAATTTGTAAAACATTTATTGAATCACAACAATCAGATATTGTTCAGGAAGCGTCCAAGTTCGGCCGTTCCCAGCCGAATTTGTCCGATGATACGGTTTTAAATCGAATATTAGTCCGATTTGTATCTCTCACATGGTAAAGAACGACATAATATGTACCGAATGTGATCCGACAGTGTTCAGAGAGTGACCAGACAGTGAACCGACGCTGACGGAAGATATATATCCGTGGGTATTATTGCCGAATTTCGTATTAATAACGGGACTGTTCCGGAACGGTTTTGGCAAAAACTGTTCGCATTAGGCAAGATCTTGTTGCAATCTGGACTCAATCGGCAAAAAACAGCAATGACACATTTCTCCAGATCATGTCCGTTCCACAGGACACCGTCCAGAAAACACAGAACATAATAACGATTGTTACGATTTTGATCCGATACAGCAGAATCTGTCACGACATAGTCACGATTGTAATCCGACTATAGATAAAATCAGCTGAGTCTTCCCGAATGTTACGGAACTCACCTAACTGTCGGGTGTTTAGCTGACCTCTGCGGACCTACATATTGATTCGTGACCTTCGCATGCTATTCATGTAATGTTTGCAATAATTCACTAATCCATCATTTCAATAAGCGGATATGTATTAGATATAATACATCTGTGTTTAGTATATATAACTTAAAAGTATGTGATATGTCTTGTCTAGTCTTGTCTTGTCTTTCAGTTTAAGCTGGGGTCACACATTTACGATTTTTAATGCCGTCCTTAACAGGACCATTCCCGATTAAAATTTGTCAAAAGTCTGATCAAAATCCTTTGAATCGTGGATGGAAATTCTAAACTTTAATTAAAATTTGTAAAAAAAAAATTATATTTAAACACGACAACAATCAGATATTGTTCAGGAAGCGTCGATATTCAACCGTTTCCAAGCGAATTTGTCCCGACAATCCCGTTCTCAATCCGATTCTAATCCGATTTTTATCTTTCGCATCGTAGAAAAGGACCGAATCTGTCCCGACAGCGTCCCGATTCTACCAAATGTAATCCGACAGAGATCAGACAGAATTTCGTATTAAGGGCATACGATACAATTACAGGGGAGGTAATGACGTTGCTAACGTAAACTGTTATTTTCGCGACGTCAAACTGTGACTTATCGGGAAAAGATGCAGTTTTCTGATTTAACTTTAAAACGAGTTCATTGACCCCCTCTTTTTAAAAATGGCATTTGGTTTAATTACGTATGAAGATTATTTCTATCAATTTTCATAAAAAAGTCAACAATGCAATTTTTTTTTAAATTGGATAAATATACAGCAAAAAAAGACGTTTTTTTCTAATTTCATGAACAACTATATCTGTCATAATTCAGCATCGGCCATAATTCAATAAAAAACCCTTCGAAACAATACTAAAAAACAATAAAAATGTTTGTACAATAGATACCCTGTGAAAATAGAAAGATGCGAGAAAATATATATATATAAAAATTATGTGATAAAAACAATTTTGATGTGCGAATGAAATCGTTACGTGAATGTTATGAATTGGAGACTGCCACTGAAGCACTAGGGTATGGATAGGGCAAAAAGTCACTAGCATGTAAACCAACCCATCAAGGGCTCTTACTCGTGCAAGGAGCGTTACACCATCCGATTTGACGTACAAGTTCCGATCGTACGTGGCTGCGTATCTATCCATCCCGCACGGTTTTAATACTAGAACGTAAGACGTCCAGAAGACTTAGTTCAGAAAATAATGTAAACAAAGTCGATTGCTATTCAGGAAAAATTAACATTTAATTGGAAATTTAAGACACTAGGCTGTTTCAAACACGAACTTAATTCCGATTAATTGAAAAATAAAATGTATCTCAAAAATTTAATCAAAGAAAAAGAAATTCACGACCACTGCTAATTTGGGACAGGCATAAAACGGAATATAACGTTGTTAATCATATTCGAACGCTTCATCCTCCTCAACCAGTGACAGTCGTGTTGTTACAGTAATGTTAAAGTAATGTAACAACACAATACTCTTTCATGCTTTTAGTTTTAAAATAAATTATATTCTATAAGCCACTATACAGTATGAGTTTTCCTCAATTTTGAAGGCCGTGTTGCTGACTATAATTGCATACATCCACTTTAGATGTCTCATTGGCAATCATACCACAACTCCTTATTTTTATATAACTAATGGCCTTGTTTCAAGCTAGTCGGAGGTTTCTTGAATACATGTAATGTTTAATAAAATGAGGTTAACTAATCAAGTCACTGACATTTTTATTCCGATAACATTTTCGTTTGGTTAAAAGGCTATAAATTGCAAAATCGTCCTACTTTTTGTTCACTTACGGACAAAAAACATAGTTTTTAAGAACCTTGACAGTTATTTTGCATCCAACTTATATCGGACATAGATAAATTAAATTTATCAAAAGTACAAAACTTTATTTCGACGTTACGATTTGAAAATTGTGTGTATTTGTCAAGAGATGCATGAGCATTCAATATTTTTAGATGTCACCTTGCCTTTTTTCCGATAGTTACAGTTGTGTAGCTAGATGTCATCACAGGCAAATTGTTTACTTATAGGCTACAGCACCGGATGAGGATGAACGGCCTTGGTCGACAGTTTTGACTTAAATTGAGATCCGAAACACTTGAGAGGGAAAAACACTGACATATAGTCAATCAAAATATTATAGCAAAATAGAAAATATTATTTAATATCTATAAAAACTTGGCGCGCTCTATGTAACATTTTGCTTGGATTGGTAATGGACACGTCTTTTATTATAAAAATTAATATGAGATATTGTAATCAAGTGGAAATGCAAACAAATCATTGTAGTTTCTTATCTACTAACTGTATAGTTCATCTGAATTTTGTGCTCCTTTGTCAAATTTTTCATTGGGTTATTGTCTTGTTAATGCATACGCCATTGTCTTTTTATTCATAGGCTTAGTCTGTCGTTTATGACATTTTTTTAAAGATTTGCTGGAAACTAATGTAAAAAAAATAATAAAAAGCATTCGTTACGTGTAGTACATTTTTAACAGATGAAAAGTAAACATGGTAAATGATCAGTCTTACTGCCCATCCCCCACCCACCCAAAAGAATATCAAATGGTCGTCCCCTCTCTGTGGGTGTTCCAAATTGAAAAGTATGATTTAACAATTACAAGGAAACACAAAAATAATTTTAAAGATAATATGTGCACAGCAGCTATGATATTGTTAAATTACACGAATGAATTTGTACCAAAACATTACAAAATATCTACTTTAAATTGATAAGTAAATATAAAAAATCTTCAAGTTGTTCTACTGAATAGATCCCGCCAGAATTTCTACATCAAGGATAGGCTTGGCATTTGATATCTTTGTGGTTAGAAAAACCCCATGCATACGTTTACAACAGGTTTGACTTGATTAATTTGATGTATTCAAGATAAACTGCTGACTTCGATATTCCCACACTTGTGTTACTTTGAAGAATACAAATGATATGTATTTTGAAATCACATTTGATTTATTAATTTTAAGAAATCACAATGAAAAATACAACGAATCCTCTGCAAAAGTGATGGATTGATTATTGATACAATAAAAAAGAAATTATACAAGAAGAATGATGCACACATATTTTGAATGATATAACCCCCTCCTTTTTTCTTTCTCTCTCTCTTGCACTTAAAAGATAAATTAAAAGTCGAGTTTATGGCAGAAAACAGTTTTGAAAAGTATACTTATATATATATATAATTAACTTTAAAATAAAATGTTTGAAACTATTGTCTGCAAACTGTTCATCTATTTCGTTACTTTTAAAATTAGTTGGCGTGTAGGAAACAATTTTTTTCAATTTTTATCTTCTTATGTTTTTGTTTGTTTTATTTTGGGGAAGGGGTTTATGAAAGAACATAAGATCACCTATAGCCGTAAGATATACCTTGTATTTCAAACATTGAGATTTGAGAATAGATACCGCGTAATTATTGATACTTTTTACAAAAGACAGATGTAATGCCATTTATATAGATCAGATATTATAACGTAATTACTTGAGTTAGGAAAATGAGGAAATCTCGACTAATATCAGATGACTTAACTATCTTTTACATCCGATCATTAGTTTTTAGTCAATTTGTGTGTACCTTGGGGAAGGAAGGGGTGGGTGGTAACGTTGCACTTTTATACTTTATTGATAGTTGGTGCCGCTGGGGTTCTGTTACTCTACTTTTTTCTTAATACTTGAGATTTTAAAAATTTAACCTTTTCCGATATCGATCAATATTGGTTGGGTTTCGTGTGGTGTGTTGGAAAAGTGGAATACAAAAGTGTCAAAGAGAGACATTTGTCGATAGAAAAACAGCCTTAACACCAAGAAAGTTACAGGGCATTTCATATCACAATTAAGGAAATTTATCATATATTTTATAGTTTTCCCCACCCATTCATACCCCCGAAGTGTGTACTTTCGGGACGTCCAACTAATTTAATTTGGGGTGGGGGTGAAAAGAATATCCTGCCGGCCTTGTAAGAACTGTAAATAAATAATCTTACACAAGGCGGGATGAGACTATTTTACAAAACACAATGCAAGAAACTATAGTGAACAGGACTGATATTTAAGTGCAAGCCTTCCAACATGTTTAACCCCGCAACACCTTATATGTGCCTGTCCCAAATCAGAAGCCTGCAATTCGTCGAATGTCATTTTTTGCTGTTTCTAATATGTGTCTTTCGTTTATTATTTTACATAATTAGTTTGTTCCTGCTTTGTTCCGTCACACCACTATACCAGGTAAAGAGAGGGTTGGCGCCTTCAAACATGTTTAACCCCGCCATATTCTTTATGTGCCTGTATTTCAGTGGTTGTTGTTGGTTCTTTTCTGTCATATTTGTTTTCCGGAAATTGTTTTGAACTTTGATGTCCCATTGGCAGTCATACTACATCTCCTTATTTTTATATAGTGTATATAAAATTGAAAATAAATTTTCGGAAAAAAAATAAGCATGAGTACCGACAGATGAAAATAAACAGTAAATCTCGCTCCTCTTTTTATAAATTTTATATACTGTAGACCAACTTATTTTCGCGAGCGATTTATTGTCGCGACTTTCGCGAGTAGAAAATGACGCGAATATAAATCGTCGCGAATATGTAAAACTTGGATTTTCCATATATAACTACATCAAGTAAGTTTGAGAATCGTGAAAACAAATCGCCACGAAATTGGCTAGAAAGGGCTAATCGCGAAATAAAGTATCCGCGAAAATAAGTTGGTTTACAGTATATATATGTAGGACTCGGAGGTGCAATGGGGACGCTGAAGTCCGATGGTCACGCTGAAGTGCGATGGTCTCCGCCGAGTGGTCTATATAAGCCATTACTTGGAATATCCGTTTCACAGATGATAACAGATATGTTCCTAATGTCGTAACTACAATCCCGTCCCCTTTTCCCGAATGTGACCTACCGAATTAGACTTATTACCGGGTTGTACTAACATGAGCAACACGACGGGTGCCACATGTGGAGTAGAATCTGCTTACCCTTCTGGAACACCTTAGGTCACCTCCAGTTTTTGGTGGGGTTCGTGTTGCTCAGTCTTTAGTTTTCTATGTTGTGTTTTGTGTACCATTGTTTGTCTGTTGTTCTTTTTTCTTTTTTAGTCCTGGCGTTATCAGTTTATTTTCGACTTATGAGTTTGAATGTCTCTCTGGTATCTTTCGACTCTCTTTTACAGTTCCATACTAAATGATAGATTGTTCTCTTTGATTTTGCTGCATTATTCAGCGCTAACAGCTTATCTTTACTTTGTTCCTCTCATCTGAGATTACTGAATGTGTTAAAGTAACATCAACTCTCAGCTCTCATGAGTTTCACGTTAACCGTAATATCATAATACAGGGAGTATCTCTGCGGACCCATATGTAGTTGGAGAATTCCAAGCTCCATCGTAAATAAAAAAACAAAACTTCTATGGATTTCGAAAAAAAAAATCTCATTTACATTTTCCTGTCTACAAATTATATCCCTTTTCGGTAGTATTAAAAATACAAGTTGTATTCATGTTGAATACGCAAAATATTCCATATTTTCTTCAGTTGCAGAAAAACCACGGACGGTAATAAACTAATAAGGCCCTTATTAAATTGCATCTTAAACAGCTATCACATTTTCAGTCATTGAAATCAACACTGGTTTTAATGGAAAATAATCTTGTATGTAGCGTCTTGAATGACTGTATGAGCGTTGGCTATTTTGTCAAAAGCGAACTTCAACGTTACAATTATGACTGGAAATATTTATTATGGCACCCTTAACGGAGTTGGGGTGACATATTGTTATTCTACGTTTCTGTTTTCTTATTTTATGTCACCTTGACGGAGGTCGGGTGACATATTTATGGCACCCTAACGGAGTTGGGGTGACGTATTGTTATTCTACTTTTTCTTTTTTTTCTTCCACTTTTTGTCCAGCTTATATCTTGGAATTCTATGAACCAATTGTTATGGAACCATACCATAATGTTAACCAGCATGTGCAGATTTGCAATCGGGGTATGACATTTTCAAGATGGCCGCAGTTACCATGGAAACAGCAAAAATGCGAAAAAAATCAAAGTGCTCAAACTGCAGGAAACTTCACAGCATTAATAACTGGCATGTGCAGATTTGCAGTTTGACGTTTGAATTTTCAAAATTGCCGCCGTTACCATGGAAACAGCAAAAGTGTCCAAAATTTGAAAATGCTCAAAACTTAATGAAACTTTACAAAAATGTAAATTTGGATGTGTAGATGCACTCTTTGACTTTCGAATTTCAAAATGGCTGCCGGTAACGAACTTATTGTCATGGAACTATACCATAATGTTAACCAGCATGTGCAGATTTGCAATCGGGGTATGGCATAATCAAGATGGCCGCCGTTACCATGGAAACAGCAAAATGTCTAAACTTTCAAAATGCTCCAAACTTAATGAAACTTTACAACAACGTTAATTGGCATGAATAGATGCGCTCTTTGATTTTCGAATTTTCAAAATGGCTGCCGTTACCGTGGCAATGGGGAGAAGGTGCCATCCGTTATTGCTTGCAATTACAAATCTAGTTATGACTGTTTTAATTAAACATGTTACTATTCTCGATAATTTACTTAATAAACATGAAACGCTGCTTCTAGCAAACAAATTTACTTTTTCATCGACATGGGACACATTAACAATAAAGTTTAGGTAATCCATCGCACTTCAGCGTAACCACCATCGCACTTCGCCGTAGCTATCAACAAGATAGCGTCACAATGCCACCATCGCACTTCAGCGTGATCAAAACGTACTTCAGCGTCAAACCATCGCACTTCAGCGTGACCATCGCGGTTCGGAGTACCATCGCGGTTCAGAGTCCTACATATATAGGGTCATTCCGTATACCAGGAATATAATGTAAATATTTACCTTTTCCCAAATTTCATCTGAATTCTGATGTGCACTCTTATCATGTACATGAATTATCAAAATCTTCTTCAAACATAGACATATCCCAGGTGATTAACGGAAACGCTCAATCCTTCCCAGGAGTCAGTTAGACTTAGTTTTTGCTTAGTTTAAACATGTCTTGTTTTTTTATAGAAGGGTGTGTCTTTGATAATTCCATATTATCATATTTATTGCGCATACACATTACAGTGAGTTATGAATATACGATGCGAGTAAGTCAGTAAGTAATGCTAAGACGACTATAATATGCTCGCAGAGGAAGCAAATTTGGCAGAAGGGTCGAATTTGATCATACAACTAACGTATTTGCAGACCTTAAACAATTTCGCAACGACACTATTTCTTTCCTCTGAGAATCTTTCCGGGTTTCATTCCTTTTTGATTATTTTTAGGACATACGATTTCCCCGAATATTTACATATCTGAATACCGAAGTATAACATGTATAATGATAAATAAAGCAAACATGTACGTATTACCTTCGGAAGCTCGTGTAACACTTGTTTCAGATAGAAACATAATTACCTTTGGAAGATCGTGTAGCTCTTGAATCACATAAATAGTGCATTTTTAGCCTTTTTTGTCTCCTCATTTTAATGTTTATTTACTAATATGCCCTTAAAATGAACAGCATCTACAACACTTAGGTCTAGTGATTAAGTTTCGGTCTGTTCCTGATAAAATTGAGAATGGAAATGGGGAATATGATAATTATGTATACTATTACATTTGTTAACAAATGTTTTTAGCCGGTTTGTCCCCGAGCTGACGATCGTCTGAAGTATTATATAACATATATATTATAAATCTGCTGACATTTTCTGTTTTTATATAAAGAGAAATGATAAAATCATATCTACGTCATTTTTTTTTTATTTGAGTTTGTTTTATTCTGATGCTTTGTTTATTTTTCCGGCTGACCGGAAGAATGGTAACTTTCTATTTTATATAGCGGAGTTGACCGAGTTTCGGTATTACAGAGTTAATAACATGTGTTTACTCCCTGAATACAGTTTGTCTAGAGAAAATCAGGCGTTTCGGGAACAAAAAAACTGCTACTTGAAAAGAGTATACATAAGAGTTTTACAGGAATGGACCTGTTGCTCTGCAATAGCCACCTACATGAGTTGTTGAAAATGGTCTATACGCGTGGAAACCGTGGCACCCTTTAGTACTTAGTAAAACAGAATTAGCGATCAGTCATCGGTCAGTCATCAATCAGTCAACGTTAGGATAGTATAAGTAACATATTAGATACAATCGTAGTAGATTTATGCTATTTTCATATTCGGTTATATAATTTGCCATACTATTAGAATTATGCATATAAGTTTAAATAATTGAAGAATAATACAATGTAAACTTAAATTTGTTTTAGAACATTCAAAATGCATGCATTTCCACGATTCACAGTTCACAGTTGGTAATTAGCCTTGTTTCTAGTAAACACTTGAAAGTTGTAAGCATCCGTTCGGATTTGAGTATATATCATTCATTTATTCATTTATCGGTAACTGTTGTCCGGTGAACTGTGAGGATTCAATAGGTTCATGAGGTAAAATCTGTTGCTTCCGTGGCATGTCCCCAACTAGTGAGGGTTCGCCACCGGCCGGTCCATCTCCGATCAGTCAAAGAGTAATAACTACGATCGAGCACATGCAAGTGCATTCTGTACAAGACATCTAATTTAACTTATTCTTACTGTTTTCCTTGCTGCGCATTTATATAACCTCAATAGAAAGGTTTTGTTTTCGCATGAGATTATGTCGGCGTTACAGAGTAAATAACATGTGTTTATTCCATTAATACAATATTGGAGACAACAACCCGGCAACCAAGATAAAGTCAATAGTGCTGAATGTGGCCTTATCCAATACAAATCTATCAATCAATCACAAAGTGGCAAACATTGATCTTTGAAGTCTTAAATCTGAAGATTTCAGGGTATGAACACAAGAAGATTTGCAAAACATGAATTATATGAAAAAGAAACCAATCCAACGACAAAAGCAAACAAAAACCTATCAAGTATCTATAGGAAATGGTCTTCAATAAGAGTCCTATAAAAAATAAGGAGATATGGTATGATTGTCAATGAGACAACTATCCATCAAAATTAAAATGAAGTGAATGTTATCTAGTCTATATCATATGTCAAGCTATATTAAATCTGGAAAAACTTTAACAAGTCATTTTTTCGTCAAAACGAGGCGTTTATATAAAACTGTAATTGCAATTGTAGCCTAGATGTATTTCTAATTTTGATATTCATGGAAACTCTTTCAAAATTTACATAATATTAATTGTGTTTTAATACTAGATTTATTTTCGTTACAAAATGTCGCTACTGTACTATTTGACGTTGTTTCATAATTATTACGACGAAAAAAACAACATTTTTCTTCATTACATTGTTTTCTAGTCTCAAGTCCAACTAAAATGAAATAATTCTTATGTGAGAATCAAAGAGTCTGGATAGGGTGTATAGAATATCAGGGCAAACAATAGAGAATAAAGTAAAAGGCGAAAAATTTAAACAGTATAGAGGAAAACAGTTCAAAAGGAAAGAGAATGCTGGTGTGGTAATGTATTCAGAATAGAAAATTTCGGCACAGAAATTAAAAATAGAGAAACAAGACCCAAACACCACCACCAACACACTATAAATTAGACTTATTTAGTGACCAACGATTAAGTTTAATATGTATGTATTTCCCGTTTCCTCTAAAATCATTTTGTTTTCTTTTCTTTTTATAATCATGTTAATATTGACGATTTCTCTGTTTGTTATTCAACTTCATCCTTTTATATACTAGTATTCATTCTAGTCGTGTTTCAACAAAACCTCTATATCTCGTTACTGTCTGATAATATTTTTAACTCGAACTCTACTTCGTCTTGTAACTCGATTTCTCACTCGAACTATTACTCGGACCTTTTCTCGAACTCAAAGTATAACTTAAACTTTAAACCCAAACTCGAATACGAACTTGAACTCAACTGAAATTCGAACTGGAACTGGAACTCACACTCTGCTCAAAATTTGAAACAACAATATAAGCATTTATTCCGGCTTAAATAAAAAGAAGATGTGGTATGATTTCCAATGAGACAACTCTCCACAAGAGACCAAATGACACAGAAATTAACAACTATAGGTCACCGTACGGCCTTCAACAATGAGCAAAGCCAATACCGCATAGTCAGCTATAAAAGACCCCGAAATGACAAATGTAAAACAATTCAAACGAGAAAACTAACGGCCTAATTTATGTACAAAATATGAACGAAAAACAAATATGTAACACATCAACAAACGGCAACCACTGAATTACAGGCTCCTGACTTGGGACAGTCACATACAGACAGAATGTGGCGGAGTTAAACATGTTTGCGGGATCCCAACCTCCCCTAACCTTGGACAGTGGTGTAACAGTACCACATAAGAACGAACTATATAAATTCAGTTGAAAAAGGCTTAACTCATCAGAAGGATACACATAGAAATACATTTAACAAATACAAAGAGGGACGTGGCCGGGTACTAGTATATTTCTAAAATTTTGATTGGTTAACGCACAAAACCTATAGCCCAGGTTGTTCCAAACCCATATACCCGGACGTTGCTACCTATTACACCGGGGAACATCACGCGTTTTCCTTAGTTCCATGGTTGTTCCTTGTTGTCTTAAAGTTTGATGTTTGACTTTCACAACATTGGGCGCCAAAATTGACCCATTCCAGTTTCTCTCTCTCTCTCTGGATTAAAAACGTCTTATATTTGACCATCTGAAGGGTTGTACCAAAAGTAGTACCCTACGTTGCTTTCACGTTACACTTTGTGGTCGAATTTATCTAAAAATCGACAGATTTGGACTAAGACCGGGGATAAATTCGTTATATATGTTCATAGGTGGTTCATACCTGTAGATATTTTGACACCCTTCAGTACGGCTTCGCCCCAGGGTGAACTTGGATACTCAGGGTGTTAAAATATCCATATCCACAGATATGAACGCAGATATCCTACATTGTATCTCTTATACAACATGTATATTGTATCGGTTTTTATTGTCTTTCTATGGTTGCATGTTTTCTACTAAAATATGAATATTCATTACCCAGCTATGACGTTTCGACCGATGTTTGCTATTGATTCTGCTAGAAATTCTACTTCCAAGATTGACTTGGCATATGCTTTCTTTGTAGTTAGAAAGTTTTTACAAGTCACAGGTGTTTTATTACTAACTTTAATATTTCGGTTTATTTTCATTATAAGAATTTACAACCGCCTTAGTTATGTGAATCGTAAAAAAGTATATAACATACACACTTATTTTGTTCATAAAATTTACAACTAGTCTACGTTACTTTTATTTTATTATCTCTTCTACTTCTTGAAAAAAGAATTTTTAGCTGACTGATTTTCGAGAGAAAAAAAAATAAAATATTTGTAAAATTAACTGAATAATATATTAATAAAAAAAAAACGTGTTTTCTAGTAATTTTGTGTTGTTAATTTAATTCGTTTGTACTTTGGGATTGTAAGGTTTTACTAGGAGTGACACTGTGTTTTTAAAGTTTTAAAGAGGATTGGGGGCGCACTTACTATGTAATGAGTATTAGGGATGAGCCGCTGGAATAGGTCACTATGCTCCATGATATATGAAAAGGGTGAGAAAATCAGATGAAATATATCAAAGGTTACTTGATTATATCATAAGTATTTGAAACTAATCAGTTGTCAGTATTTAATTTCGATGCGGTAAAACCAGAGTCGTAAATGCATCAGCTATTTGTCAATCCAATTAATCTCTATTTATTTCAATGTGGTATTTCCACTGATGGTAGTTATAATATAGATGCTATAAATCCGACCATTTTGACATGTGCACCTAATTAACATTCAAAGGTTTGTATGAATGAAACATGATAACAATTATTAAAAGAAATTCCATAGTGTCAAGAGCAATGTAACTTTTTATCAGTTTTTCATTATATAATATAAAACCCAGTGAAAGTGTAACTCTCTGGGAGTGTTACCACATTTATCTTACCAAACATGTATTATTGTCTATTGAAATTTCTTCATAATGAAAGATATAAAAGGGTCAAATAGAGGAAACTGTTTAAGATCTGACAATTTTATAGGAAAAGCAAGGTGTGTACAATTGCGTTGCTTCTTAACATAAACTTGATGATGAGCGGGACTAAAAAAAATCTCTATACTAATGTACATTGTACCAGAAGATGAAAAATATCCAAATATATCTATAGGTCATTTTTGTTTTGTTTATTGATATATGACAAGGTATATATTTTGACAAACAAAATATATGAAAAGGGTGGAGTACTTAATGTCTCAGCTGCTCACCCCTACCAAAAAATATTGAAGTGCCCCCTTTCCCTCAAGGCTATCGCAGCCGTATCATATTTTTTCTAATATTTAGAATGTATTTGCATGTGTTTTTTTACAAAAGGCAGATAAGACTGGTGGATCCAGGATCTTAGGTGAGGGGAGGGACGCAAACTTAAACTTTCGCCGAGCGGAGCGATGCGAACATTTTCTTAAGTTAAAATTATCGAAATGTCTTTATTAAGCTGAAGATAACCCTTGCTTTGCAAATTTTAGGTGGGAGATGCACGCCCGCTACGTCCCCGCATGAACCCGCTTCTGATATAATGCCATATCAATATATAACACTAAAATATAATTTGAGTTGGTAATGCAATTTTACAAATATCTGATCAATTAACGATTTCTGACATGTATCTTTATACATGTGAAAACATGATTTCTAGTTTTTGATACTTTTGTGTTAATATTAACCTTCAAAGGCGGATTATGGGAGAGGGAAGGGGCAGGGTGCCCCAGCTCATCCTTTTTAGCTACATATATAATTAATACAGACTGTTTACTGTTTACCTCCGAACGTCGTCTCGTCGGGGTCCCGATGCTCCCTCCCCCTTTTTACAGATCCGCATCTGACCTTGTGGTATATTGCCCCTGAACTGTGCACCCATAACATGTATTATATATATAGCATCGGAAAGAGTCTGATTCTAGCAGATCACCCCTAGCACTCAATTCATTTCACTCGTCCTTCCCCAGGGGTTACCACAAATTCATAGTTTTTAACAATTTAAGAAAGAAATCTGTTGTGTTTCACTCCTACTTTTCAAACCCGAATTCTTTTTTAACGAATGTGTTGGTTCGTATCAGCTGGGTATTTTTTTCTGATTTCCTTTTATTTACTTTTCTTTCAATTTGATACATTTCTTTGCATGGCTTTTGCAAGAAATAATTTCTCTAAAACAAGTTTTTAAATAAAATATTAGTTGGTAACAAGAAGAAAAAAGGACCAATTTAAGTACACATTCTCGGATGCGCTCGACTAAAGTAACTCAGCACGACGTTTGTCTGTATTTTTTCAGGCTGTTTAAGACCTTTTGTAAACAATAAAAGCTAGGACATTCGAGTTATCTATATGTTTCCAATGTTATCACTTAAATTTCTGTCGATACCTATTTTTTGCATGGCACAAGGTTTTTCTCGGACTTTAATGATGGCTTTACTAAATCCATTGCATGTTGGATATGTACTGATATTATAATCTTAGATGTTTACCTGCTTTATCATAAGTTGTTATTGGCTTTGAACTAGCTGTCAGTAACTGCAGTACTCTCAGATCTGTACTATGCAAGTGAATAGACCAGTGTGCGTAAACACACTGTGGTTAACAATCTTAAGACTTTGTGAAAATAAGATTATCAGTAACAATTTTAAAATAAATTTCATGCGAGGAGATTAACTTTTTTTCTGAATAAATTTTACATTATATATGAAATAATTTAATATATCGATTTTATACAGTGTTAATTTTTTTAATCGTTGCACAGTATCCCTTCTTGTCATTTGTTAAGTTAAATATTTAGATTTTGTATAACACTTTCATAACGATAAAAATATTAACTAATTCCCCTTTAAATCAAGATCACAGGCATAGTGAGTCATCTCTTTGTAATAATTCAAACAACTGTGATGTTATAACTGTAGGCAGGTCGGATAAACTTATCACTCGGAATGATATTATACAGAAGTGTGTCTACCTAATCTGATTAGATTTTTATTTAGATAGTGTACGTTCAGAAGATAATCATTCGTTTACGAATACCCTGCATTTTGTATGTGTCTTAATTCTTAACGTTACATTATGACCATTAATTTGACAACTGTATACTATTTGGGAAATCATTCAGGGCGGATACAGCCATTTTTAAAAGGGGGCTTCCCAACCCAGGATAAAGAGGAAGGGGGTTCAACTGTATGTCCGCATTCAAATGCATTGATCGTAAAAAGGGGTTCCAACCCTGGAACCCCCTGGATCCGCCACTGTCATTTGATCACAGATAGGGCTCGGTTTAAAAAAGACATAATGCTAAATCTGAGTTTATCGATAAATCAAAGCTATATTTTAAGATTCTTCCATGTACAAGAAAAATGTCTAAAACTTTATTTGTTGATTGAAAACTGGTTTGAATCTCCTCAAAATGTGTGAACCCTAGTTTAAACAATGATTCATTTAACAAAAGGTTATGTATTACCCCAACAAAATAGAGAAAGACAATGTCATTTATAATTTAACTTGCAACCATTTTAATCGTTATTTTATTGTTATCAGAGTGTCTTTTACACGCAATAAATAAGGTAAATATCTGCATATACAAAATTGATAACAAAATATACTTTTAACTGTTAAATTCATTTGTTCATTGTCATTATTTTATTTGGAAAAATTAGACCATTATCACCAAATGCATTTATTTTTTTATCAATGTTTTATTGTTTCAAAATGACAACAGTCTTAACAAGTAAGTTTAATTTTTAACGTCTTTAAGGCCACAACGATTTAATTTCGTGTTCTACAGATTTTTCCACTCCAGAAATTGGTGCGAGCGAGCGATTTGAAAATTAAAAACTAATTGGAAACATAAAATCATAGGTTCATACAATATTGATCAAGATGGTATGAAATTTGATTTACAACTTGAACTTTGGCATTTCTTTAATATATAAACTGCTGATGTGTTTTTTTCTGTTCACCAACATGTAATGCCCACTTTTAATTGCGTCATATTTATGGCTTCTTGTATTACTGTTACTTTCTGGGAACATCAGATATCGAACTGAATAATTCAATAATTATTTTAACTGTCTTAAATGATTTTCATTGAACTGTCATAGATGTCTTTCCTCATTCACAAGACATGACTTATAATTAGAAATAAGGCGGGTGTCTTGCAAGAAGCAGGAGTTGTTCATCCTTCCCGAACACCTGAGTTCACCCAAGGTTTTAGGGATTTATTGTGTTCGTTAATGTGTATACTTTTTAGTTTCTTGTGTTATATATGTGTGTTGGTTGTGTGTTTCATCGTCGTTTTGATGTTCTCATTTTTATTCTTTGTTTTTTTCATTTTTTTGGCACTGTGTATATAAACTAAGTGGGATATGAGTGCCAATCAGACAACTCTCCATCCAAGCCACAATGTATTTTAGGTTAACAATTATAAGGGAACGACCATTTAACTTCAAGACGGTTCGGGTGTCGTTATGTTTTTTTTTCCTAAAAATATATTCTAATTCCTAAATTGATGAAAAATATTCTGTTCAAGCAAGGAAGTATATTCTGAATGCAGATTTTCCCCATACCTTATGTTAAATTTTGAACAAATTTAAACAAATAATTTGATTGATAGCGTTGAATATAAATAAAATTTTAAACGCTTTGCTCAGACAAAAAAAAAAAAAAAAAAACATACCCCCTTTGAAGTTAAATAGTTGCTCCCTAAGTTAAAGTAAAGTACGGCCTTCAATATGGAGCCTTGGCTCACACCGAACTGCAAGATATAAAGTGCCAAACAATTACTAGTACAAAACAATTCAAACAGAAAACCGAACGAGAAACCTATGAACCACACAAACAAACGACAACTACTGAAGAACAGGTTCCTGAATCAGGACAGGTACAGCGGGTACGGAAAGTTTTGTATAAAAGTGTCTGTATTAGCACAAATATCTCCTTCAAATTTCTTTATTCTAACAACGAAAATCGGCATGATGTTGTGAACAACCGTCCTTGACTTTGATAAGAAATATTTTGGAATATCTACTAATTTTCACTTCTTCGTACTACATTTGTATTAACATCAAGATTATTCTCCTTTAATCTGTACAGGAAGTTTTATTGTTGATATTTACCCTTATGTATCTAGTGTTAAATTAGGTATTTATATGACAGACCTTTCTTGGTATTCCTAATTATTGGAAGATTTTATATAGACAGAAAAGTATACCTAAACGACAAAGTTATTTTTCATTTACCTGTATATATTATGAAAACCGGTTTTTCAAAAGTGATTATTTTCTAAGGGTTTAATATTTCGCGGTAGTGTTTTGCCATGGCTTTATTTGGACTTGTTTGTTTGCTTTTGGCCTTGAATGTTTGTCCCTAATATTTTATTAACTATGTATTTACTTTCAGGTATCACAGGTCGAATTTATTCGTTCATAGTGTGTTAATTTACGTTTTGATTGAGTTAAGCCTTCAATTGATGTTTTATCGTGTGTTTTCTATGTTGTGATGTTATACTATTGTTTCAGAAAAAGGGAGAAGGTTTGGTACCATTAAAACGTTTAATCCTGCTGCAAATGTTTGCACCTGTCCTAAGTCAGGAATCTGATGTACAGTAGTTGTCGTTTGTTTATGTAATTTATACGTGTTTCTCGTTTCTCGTTTTTATATATACTAGACCGTTGGTTTTACCGTTTGAATGGTTTTACACTAGTACTTTTGGGGCCCTTTATAGCTTGTTGTTCGGTGTGAGCCAAGGCTCCGTGTTGAAGGCCGTACATTGACCTATAATGGTTTACTTTTATAAATTGTTATTTGGATGGAGAGTTGTCTCATTGGCACTCACACCATATCTTCCTATATCTATGTATATTATATAAAAAAGTGGAAAGGGCAGGTACAGGAGTTTGCAAATACAGCAAAATATTTTTTCTAATTTTCAATGCAAAGTATATCAACAATGTTGATGATAAAAGTGCCTATTAATAGCAATTACACAAATAACTTTATAAATTGACTAGCAACTTTTAACAATGTTGATTAGATGTACACATTTACTTATTATCTGTTTTGAATAGACTAGGATCTGATAATTTTCGAACTTGTTTACAGAATAAGGCCTTGTAAATATTACATTATTTTTTATCGATAAGGATTGAATTGTAATTTCTTGCAATTGAATATCATGGTATGTATATATATAAATTATTATATATATATATCAGTTACAAGGTTCTACAACTTGTAACTTGTACTTTATCAAGCTAATCTTGTTACTATCGATTCTATAATATTTGTACTTAATAAATAAGTGATTGTGTTGTTGGATTTAAAATGAAAAGTTATGAAAGCTAAGTAGTTTATTATATTTGTCTGCATGCCATGATAATAAGAGGAGCATATTGATACTTGCCTTACAAAACTTAAATTATAAAATGTTCATTTTATTTTTATTTCAAGTAAGTGAATGGGAATACAGAGCTATTGGTTTACTGTCTTTGTAGGACTCTCCACAGATAGTGAATGAACATTTTAATCAAAAATAAGATATGATATCTTGCATAGTATTTTTCTCTACTACATGTTTATGTATTTTGCCACTTTTAAGAAATAGATTTTAAATTCTAGGAAAATCATAATTTTTCTTTGACAAGAGACAAAATTAAATCAATAAAAATCTGAAGAGGCTTAAATGTGCTAATTTTGTTTTTAATTAATTTTATCCTATGTGAAAAATTTATTTACAAAACATTCCAAGATATTCTCGAAAAGTTCAAAGGAGAAAAGTTTTTAAAGATTGAATGTTTAATATAGTTAATTAAACATTTGTTTACCTTGAAACATTTGCATATTACATGTCATTCCATGGTATCTTATTTCATGTTTTAATGATACTGGTAATATTTTGTGTTGTCTTGGGAAAGTTGGTATTGCACCTTTAGTACCTGTATTTGTGAATGCTGGTAATTCTATAATACCGTCTTGGGAAAGTTTGTATTGCACCTTTAGTACCTGTATTTGTGAATGCTGGTCATTTTATACCGTCTTGGGAAAGTTGGTATTACACCTTTAGTACCTGCATTTGTGAATGCTGGTCATTCTATACCGTCTTGGGAAAGTTGGTATTGCATCTTTAGTACCTGTATTTGTGAATGCTGGTCAGTCTATAATACCGTCTTGGGAAAGTTTGTATTGCACCTTTAGTACCTGTATTTGTGAATGCTGGTCAGTCTATAATACCGTCTTGGGAAAGTTGGTATTGCACCTTTAGTACCTGCATTTGTGAATGCTGGTCATTCTATACCGTCTTGGGAAAGTTGGTATTGCACCTTTAGTACCTGCACTTGTGAGTGCTAGTCAATCTGTCTTTTTATGTGAATGTTACCAGTTCATTATTTATTGGTGTAATTATCTTCTTTTATACATGTATTTGTGACCAAATCTGGCAGATCATCATGTTTTTCAAAAGATTTTGCTAAAAACAGGACAACCATTCTCTTTATGTTTTATTTAAAAATTAAACCTCCTTTTGGTCCGACAGATATTTGGCTCTTTTAGGATCTTCTGAAAATGTGGCAAGTTGTATAAAATGTGTATAGTACCATTTGTTTCATTTACAATTTTCTTGTAGTTCAATAAATTGTTCACTATATATTCTCATTCTTTTTTCTTTTTGTATGCATCAATATATACATGTATATTAAACAAATATCCAGCTGTTGTTAGAAAATGAGGACACACCAACTATCTATGACAATTAAAGTTAATCTCAGCAACTTGGTAGCTATTAAGACTTTGAATTTGGTTTAAAACGTATTGGCTGCCTTTTTCTGCTTCTTTATCTTAAGAGTGAAAACATCAATTGTAACCTGCTCATCTATGCATTTGAACTATTGCTGTATTTGATATATTTAAATCATAAACCATAGTTTGTGTCTTCTAGAAATGCTTTTGTTCCATAAAAAAAAAAAACAGTTCTGGTAATTCAGTCTTTTTGGTGAAATTAAAGGAATTGTGATCATTATTATAGATATATGAATGTGGTATGATTGCCATTGAAAAAATATCCACCAAAGACCAAAGGATTAGGATGTAAAAAAATAAAGGTCACTGAACTGCCTTCAACAATAAGCAAAACCCATACCATATGATAAGCTGTAAAAGACCTGAGTCTTGCAATTCTAATCAAAGTACAAGACATAATTCAATTAAAAGCTAAATCATCACAAAGATTCAATTGAAAGCCAAAGGTACACACTACATTGATTGCTGCCTGTAACAAGACAGTACAAAACTGGATTAGAAAATGGGCTCACCGGCTACTGTTTTTATTGGTTGATTATTATTTTATATGACATTCAGGATAATTAATGTCAATGTTGTTTGTAAAATCTGACATCATGAGTCATTTTTTTACATGATAGCTCGAAAGGTACTGCGTACCATGGCACAATTTTCAGAATCCCTTACCATTCTTTGCTCTTATACTACTAAATGATTGATTTTGGCTGAGACGCAGAAAAAAATGCTAATTGCCGGAAAATCTGCTGGTTCCAGTACATTCTTTTCAGCTGATGTTACTCAAATTAAAATGGCTTTATCTCATTTGTATTCCAAAAATACCAAATTGAAATAAAATGGACATACAAGCAGAATTTTACAATGCTGTTTTATGTTGTCTGATATGACAAAGGTACAGACACAAATCAGTACGAGATACCAAGTATACAAACTCTGAATTCTTGTTAAAAAAAAGGTTGGAACAAATTTGTCATGTTTAACTGATGCAAAACTGGAACATAACACGCATGCTCTCTCAAAATAATTAACTCTCTGTATGTTGACGATTTCAGAACTTCTATATCAACAACAATCAAAATGAAGAACCTCAATAAAAAGGGTTGTTCCTGAGAAGACATTCATCTAAGCATAAATGCATATTATTCAAATGACAGATTAATTTGCCCCAAAAATATATATATATATACAACAAAACAAAACAATGCAAAATGACAGAACACAAAAATGGGTTTCGATATCGAATTTGGATTTTGAAATGAATTTATAATTGTAAGTGTCGAAAGATGGGATTTGTCGTAAAGCTTACAAGCATTTTAGTTAGATATTGAAATTGTAAGGGATTTGTACTCACACTTTCCAAATTGATTGGAATTTATTTTTGATAGTTGAATACAATTAATTGGGTAATGTAATATACAAGTAATAAGATTTGGTGTAAAAAATTAAGGGTATAAGACATTACAATAAACTTACAAGAAAGTACACATTTAACATTACACAATGAAGTATCTTTCATCAACCACAATTTACCACTCACTGATTTCTGCGTCAAATTGGTCGTAATATAAATGCCTATGTGAACTTATTTTATCTAACTATGGATTCGTTTTATATTTACAACATATATTTGTTATGTTGCGTACAGCACACTATATGTAAGAGGTTGCGCCTTTCCAAACTGTATCCGATTTAACCTGAACTTATTCATGTTTTGTGTCCTGTTTTCATATATGTTTATTATGTCAATGTTTTTCGAATGTTAACTTGAGACTTCAGTCAAATTCTATTACTCATATCTTAATTTATTATTTTGGATTATGTGTTCCGATATTGAAAATTTCGAAATTCGCTTATATATATTCGATAAATTCAATATTACGACATAATAAGATTTGCATATAATAAATATGTGATGTAAATGACCATATAATCCACAATATTCTGGAATTTTGCATATCGCAAAATAGTTCGCGAATATAATCGCGAAATAGAAATATTGGATATTCCAATGGATTATACAATGGATGAATCAGATCGGTCATGAACGAAATCGCATCCGAATAATGGTCTGAATGTTATATTGCCGATAATGATATCCGCAATGAATTGATACAGTCTATGTACCCGAGTGCATCCTAATCGTGACACGATAACATGTCTGCTAATGCTTACTCAATCCTTGAGTCGACTGTTCTGTGGTAATGTCTAACCTTTGCACTTAGTCTCCATTTGTCAGATGTTCATCTTGTTCGTATTATTTGGTCTGTTTTCTGTCTGTATCATTTACTTCTATCTGGGTTTAGTTCACTGTTTGAGCAGTTTTAGTCCTCTTGTAGTTCCTGTATCTATTATTACTCTTTCGTCTTATTACATTGTTCCTGTTCTTTCTATTATCTGTTGACTCAGTCTTCATATGACTGATTCTGAATGTAGTTTCAGGTACTATTCTATGCTCTTCATGCTCGTACCTATATGATTACTTTGAGTTGCATATTCCACTATACAGTACTTCGTATTCTCCATTAAATAATTAAAATTATGTCAAAATCTCATTCCTTTTCGATATCTACTATATACCTTATTCGGACAGTATTAAAATCAATTCTATGTTAGAAAACCAAATATGTTACAATAACCTTAATCAAATTCATAGATCACTTCAGAATTAATAAATAGCTATTAATTACAAGTTATTGACTAGAATAGCTATCTATTGTACTATAGTTAGATATAACAGACTTTATGATACTAATTTCTTAATACATTATTAGCACATTTAATAGACTCGATTTTAATAACTTTATTGTAGTGATTTGTATTTTAGTTGTACTAGGGGTATAATTATGACTATTTGGTACTATTTACTTACATTAGGGTTGTACTATTTTTTTCTTTTTTTATATTCACTTACGGTAGTCTATTATGTACCCTATCTTGGCAGATTGTATTGTTACTTCTATTTTGTTCCATTCAGTTATCTTGTGTCACATTTATGACGATTATATGGACTAGAATAAGGTAGACAACTAATGTTATCACATGAGATTTGCAGTTAATGATACAATTCAGATAGCGAGATTAATTTACAGAATCAGCTCAAAATGGAAAGCGATCAAGTGTACAATTTCCAAATTGCTAAACCATAATTCATTTTGAATCTTTAAAATTGAAGTTTGGAATGAATGATTGCAACATTTAATTCATAGAATTCTCAATGCGTAAAACATTCATGGACTTACATATGTACAATGGTCAGTAAGGTATGGCATAAATCAGTGCCGTACGAACATGAGAAATTCAAATTTCAAAATGCATCAGAATTTGCAAATTGGTAAATATTGCAAATGTACGTCTGAATTTTACTGAATTATTGAAAATGTGCTATTACTGCAAATGGATCTCTGCAGAATTGACAAATTATATAGCGTTAATTACATTATATCAATTTCTTAATAATGTAAACTTCATGTTCTACACAAATTTACTTCAATACGAATGAACTTGATGTAGTTACATACATAGCATCACACTGTACTATACATCAATTGCGAAATTACCATGTTACTCAACATCGCTTAGTAACTCCAATCGACTTCATGTCATGTACTGCATACAATAAGTAGTTCCTCGACATGCTTAACCGAATCACTTAATTACTCAATGTCATTAATCAATGGCTTCAGTAACGATAAATTTAATCAACTACCATTCCCAAATGACTCAATCGATGCATATCTCAGTACATCGCGTTAACTGACATTCAGTATAAACATGTACTATCCAGTATAGCAACGTTTCATGACTTTCCGTTAAGTTAGTTCTATATTCCATCTTTGCAAATTCAGAGGTTAAATATCGAAATCGCATATCAATCATTCGAGTAAATCTAGGTCAAGTAATCCTAGAGCATTATCAAATAGTTGATTAAATTTCGACTTTGATCAATTTATTGACATGCATTTGATATCATTTCAAATATGGACATATCTCATATACAATCATTAGAGTATCAGAATATCAGACATTATATTTCTAGACTACGTATCGTTGATTTAGATATACGGTTCTGAAATTATACTAAAATGTAGCTTATAACTATTAAATGATTTTAATAACATTTCGTATAATCTACTAATATGTTAGAAGAGCATATTTTGCAATCGTTTAATATATCAGTTACTGATAGTAAATGACAATTGAACATATTACTTATCTTAAATTCAGCATATCTTAAGATGACATTCTGAATATTATTAAATTAGTGATTTGATTTAAACTTATATTTAATTGGATATACTATAATAAAGAACATTAACTTAGTCTAAAGATGTCTTTCTTATTGATGATATGTTAATTATTGTTATATTTGTTATATTATCTTTACGAGCTGACATCGTATATTAATAACATATGATTAAATCTAATCTGTTTTATAAAAATTTGATTGGTTTGAAAAGTTTTTTTGGGAAAATTTTCCCTTTTTAAAATTTTGACATACTGAGTATTGAATATTGTAAGGATTATCAAAGACCAAGTCATACGTCTCTAAGATTTGTATAAAAAGACGGAAGATACCAAGCGAATATCAAACTGGTCACAATGACAACAACGAATAAAACAAGTAATATATACAGAGAGTAGAGAAAAATTTAAAGAATACAGATATGAAGGACCCAACATTCAGACCCTCTACCATGATTGGCGTTGTTGTATATCATACTTGTCCAAATGTCCAAATACACACAACAATAAGGAGTCAACCTCTTAAATCAATTTGATGTCTTCTTTTAAAGATCTTTTTTGTTTTTACACCTACCAAGCTAACTACTACACCACTAGTTATAACAGCTATTGTGATTTCAAACACATTACAATAATACCAATTAAGCTTTGTAAATACACTTTATAGTAATAATGAATTATTAACATTCAATAATTAATCATCTAATCACCCAAAAAAATACTTCAGCCAAAAATAACGAATTTTTATTCATGGAAATATAAATATTTTGATATATACATCTGAAAATACAAATGTGCATTTAACAACCTGAATTTGAATAAACAATAGAGTTCGAACGTATAGGATGCGAACGAACACATGGGGCGAACGCGTAGGGTGCGAACATATAGGGAACATATAGGGTACGAATGGGTTTTGGGAGCAAACGGACCCGATACCAACCATAATGCCCCCTCCGCCACGGTGGGCAGTCTCACTAATTAGCGAAAAGAAGACAAGAAAAAAAAATGCGACAAGAAAGCACATAGTAACAAGACACTTTTAATACTTTCTCCCTGTGTTGAATACCGTGACCCATTGCTGAACTTCGGCTGTTTTCTGTTCTTTGGTCGAGTTCTTGTCTCTTTGACATAATCCCCATTTCTATTCTTAATTTTAATGATAAATTAATAGAAAAACTTGATTAATTTCAGCTCATTATTTGTTGTTAAAAAAAGGTTTCAATTTTTTTTTTACTTAGTAGCATGTAACAGTTTTGTAATACTATATACATGTATATGGTCCTTTTTGAATCTGAAATAAATAAAAAAAGATGGTTCGAATTTTGAAAATGTCAACCCTGTCGACCCTCTAAATAAGTACTGTAATGAAAATTCACTGATATTAAAATAAACACCCTTTAATGCATGTTTCTATACTTATTTATTTTAGATAATTAATATTAAGATTTCTTAGCGCTAAATAAGTCTTCTTGTCGCTAATAAGTGAGACCCAACCCAGCACTAGATACAAAATCTGTTACTATCATCAATACCCGGTATAATTATCAGAATAAATAAGGTGTACACGTATTAATTCATGAAAAAGTATAATAACCAGCAATGTCATCGTAAGGGCAAAGATACATTTTTTTTACAGATGTACTCTACAAATGCAGTTCGTTATCAAGTTCTTATGAAGAATTACTGTTGTTTGTCTGTAATTTTGTTTGTTAATGTTTCAGTATTGATTTTCATTCTTGACATATACTTTGAAGTTTGTTACTTTTTATAACAATGTGGATCTTGAAGTGTCTTTTTGTTGCAACTTATTAAAAGTTCAATCTTGTAAAATAGAAAACAAATTGCCGTTGCTATGGGCAAACATTTGTTGCTAGGGAGAAATTACAATGATTTTGCCAAGAAATGTACATTACATTGTGTTACATTTAAACATTGTATAAATGTAAAATTTACTGCATGTTTGACAGGTTTGATTTCAAACATAAATAGAGCCTAGGCTCCGTGTTGAAGACCGTACTTTGACCTATAATGGTTTACTTTTATAAATTATGACTTGGATGGAGAGTTGTCTCATTGGCACTCATACCACATCTTCTTATATCTAATTAAGCTGTATATTCAGCATATTTAATGAGTTAATCTCCATCATTTTACGGTTGCTAGGCAACAAAATATACGAAATAAACCCAAAATGCCACTTTTTCAGAGGGTCTGTGGTATAGAGTTACAACATGACAAATTAGACGAAATTTGGAGATGGGGCCAAAATGGCCCTTATAGCCCCTTGTCCTTTCTCCAGAAGGTGAACTGATAGAAAAACCATTCAACTATTTGCTAGAAAAATGTCATTATCCTACATCTGAGAACAATCCCTTAAAGACCAGTTATATCAAGGTCTATTTATGTACACTACTGAGGAAGAATATTACAAAATAAACCTTCAATTTACACCACCTGAATCTGCAGACCAGACAAGATCCCTTTGAAATCAACAGAGAGAACTAGAA